>JBCFYV010004645.1:0-19164 GCA_039000515.1 Timema cristinae
TTTAGTCGATTCTTTAAACAAGCGGGGGTTACTGCGAGACTATTCTAAACCCTGTCCCCACAGGTGGTACATAATTCTATCCCATCCTAGATGGTGGAGCCATTTATCATTTCTGTGTTAGTGCATCAGATAATAACTTAGAGATATTCAGCACATTATGGGACACCAACAAATTCCGTAACTCTTTATTCTATGATTTTCGACCCCCTCAAACCACCCACATAAGGGGCCATGAAATTTTCCGCCCCCTCTATCTTAAGTAAAGTTTTACGATCAAGTAAATTTGATAATTTTAATCGTTTAGTTTTTTTAGACGTAATGATTGAAAACAAAGCGAGGGATAAGAACATTTAGAATACTTTAATTGCATGGTAGATAAAACAAACAATAGTGAGATTTTATGGTTAAAATAATTTTCTAATTTATTGATTTTTTTATATGTATTTCATTTAGCCATAATATTGATTTAAAAACCTAATGTAAAATTGATTCTGATCCTCCGCACACGATCTGCATGAATAAAAAAAAATGATAACCATTTCGTCATTTAAGGAGGCCTCTTAGTTTATGTCCAACTTGTCACCAATGTACTTAACCAATTACCGTTTAAAACCAGCATTTTGAATTCACGTTCTTCTAAAATAATCGGCCATAATGGTTTACTTTTGTTTATACAGCTTTCATGATAATCTGGGTACAAAGTGGAAAACTTACTTAAATTTCTAAAAATGGATATAATGAGAAAAAACTTTATATATAAATACATACATAATCATGCCATTCCTTTAAGGATAGGCAATAAACTGTGCATATAACTCTTAAAACAACTCTGAACTAAATTTATCCTCATTAATTTTTTCTACATTTCCCTATCCGTACACACTCCCTTCTCTTCAATGACACCCTACAAACATGATATTTTATTCTTAAAACTCTTAACATTCCTATATTCCAGTCATTCGTCTACAACATCTAGCCAAGTCTTATATAGCCTAGTCCATCCTTTTGGTACCCACATCCTACCTTTACATATTTGCTTCGTTACTCAATCCACTCTTATCCTCTCTACATTTCCAAATCGAAGTAAGATGCTGTTTCACATTGATTTATTGAATACCCTTTCAAACCACACTCCTTCAGCACCCATTAATTATTGATTATGTCCATACAAGTTTTTTCACATATATTCTTATACATCTCATTCCAACCACACTCACCTTCAGGGTCGTTGTGCCGGGGGGGTTGGGGTGGGGGTTAGTCCACCCATATTGGTCAAAAGCTTGAAAATGGGATTTTTGTTAGATTTGAGTTCTAGAGTTAGGAAATTCTAGGCTTATTCTGTAACCCATTACTTTCTATTATTAAAGTCTTTTACCACGGACTTGTACAGACAAATTTAAAATTTGCCAATTGTTAAGCCCTACTCTACAAAAAAAAATCCCAACTTCAAAAGTCATCAATCATCAAACATTGAAAGTCGATTCCTTCTGTAGTATACTGTATAAAAACTTTAATCAAGTAGGCTAGTAGCACCATTGTCAGTAGCAAATTATGTTGTACAACCAATGCCTTAATTAGGGCTTTATTAAATTTTGAAGGCATATATACAGTGAATGTTATGCAACATTTTATTGTTTTCTTACCGAAAGCTCTGACTGATCAAATGAGGACATTGAGGTTAGTGTTAATGTTTGACTTCTGAAATACACACTAATTTTTTCTAGAAACTATCCATACTAGTTTAAATTGAGCTGATGCATCTTATTTCAGTGTTTATTAAAATAGGCTTTCATGAAAGCAATTTAAATAGTCTTAAAGAAACAATGAAGGAAGAGAAGTAATATGGCTGTGTTACATTGTTACAACTCATAATTTTTTCAGTTAAGTAGACTACTTTAAATAAAAATTAAGTTTTTTTCATCCTTTAACATTTTAAAATTCGGGATACATTTTTAAATCCGTTATTTAGAGTTCAATTTGCATGAAATTTTGTATAACCATGTTGTATTGAGTGCTGATTTCAAATTTGCCTTAAGTTGTTTAATAAAATGTCAGGGGAAGCCCCTTCAACTTCGCGTACTAAATTGCAATATGTTTTGAATAGTTTATTGACATAGCAATATTAACACTTTAGGGCAATTTCCAAGAGGTTATGAAGCAAGAATTGGTAGAGAGTTGTCAAAATACTGTAAAAATATCGATAAATTCCATTTTATTGCTTTATTTTACAGTTGAAATTTTTTTTAAATAAATATTGCCAAATTGCTAATTTTTTGATAAAGTGATGAGCGAGTTCCACATCTCATGGACCTAGCTAGTTAAATAATGCTTCCAAGTGTGTTATAATAAAGCTACGGTTTTCAACCTGGGGTTCGAAGCGTTTTTTGGGTAGGATCAAAATATAGAGGTTTTAGCTTTATGATTACTTTCTCAAAGATTTTAATGACTCTAGGAAGATGCCTAGTTCTAATAGAAATGTAATTTGTTAAAGTGTTAAAATGACCTAGTTACTGCTTAGGTTCCTTTGGGCTATTCCATTCTGATAGCTTCTTCCTGACTTGTTTACTGTGGCAGCCTTGTAATGCTGCTAGCATAATATAAAATCCCCCCCTGCGGGACGGGGTTTAGAATAGTCCCGCAGTAACCCCTGCTTGTCGTAAGAAGCGACTAAAAGGGAGGTTTCTGTGCAGGACGTACCTCGTGTGGGACAAACCTATCCTATATCTTTCCTTTCACATCATTTTCTTCTTCCTTCACTTTCCCCCTTTTTTTCACTCTTCCCCCTTCGCTTTATCTACCCTTACCTTTTTCTTCCTTTCCCCACCGTTCATCCTGCATAGAGGCCTTTGGCCTTTCCGTTGACGACCTTGGCAACTAACCCGGCTCTTCTCTGTTTAATATTGGATACCACTGCCTTGAGCTCCCGAATGAAAGTGCGCTGGTTGTAATATCTTGGTAGAAGGGCCTTAGGGATGACAACCGGGTACCCTACCTTGAGAAAAGACCGGTTGCGTTCATGAGGGTCCCGGACGTAAAATTAGCACTTTCCTGCATACACTTGCTGCGGGTGACCTCTCTTCCGGCGATGCTCCATATGAAGGTTGTCATGTCTAGCGTCTTATGGAGCCTCTCGTCGGAAGAGTTAACAGGGCCCTATGTGGTAGAACCAACTGGATCAACCTGGGTCTACGATCCGAGTACTTTTCAGGTTGTCCTCCCACTCATGATTGAGTCTCTTGTCACAGCTGACACCTTACTGTCCGCTGGCACCGTACTGCCAAGGTCTGCTGGCATCTTACTGCCCGGCCCCTCACAGGGCCGTATTAATGATAAGAGGCGGAAACGGGTAAGGCCGTCCAGCCCTGTTTTGATGAAAAGCCAGGAAGTGGTGAGGCCCCAGCCCCGCTTCCTGGTGATGTCTCGAGTGGATGAAAGTGAAGATCTGAAACGTGTCAGCCCATTTATCCTCGAAAGAGTGATAAATGGAGCAGCAAAATCTGACGTTTTAATAAGGAAACTGCGCGATGGCACCATTATGATTCAGACTATGACCGACACTCAATCCTCAAATATTATGGCGATCTCCGAAATACCGTTGAGTAATACGGTAAATATACAGGTGAAGGTGGAGCCCCACAGGTTCCTCAATGTTTGCAAGGGAGTGGTCACTTGTTATGACCTCGACTGCGTAAGCATTGAGGAATCTGTACGTATTTGTCACAAAAAAGAATGGACAAGAAAAGAAGACGGATACGTATATCCTCACATTTGCGACTCCTACCCTTCCGAAGGAGGTCCGAGCAGGCTTCCACGTGCTCAGGGTCCGGCCGTATGTCCCTAACCCTCGGCGCTGTTTCAGTGCCAGGAATTTGGGCATACGAAGCTGCGATGCCGTGGTAAGCCAACCTGTGCGGATTGTGGACAGGAGGCTCACGAAACACCATGCGAGTCTCCTAAATACTGCGTCAACTGCAAGGGTCCGCATTCCGCCTGGTCTCGGGCCTGTCCAAAATGGAAGGTAGAGAAGAAAGTCCTGGAGATACAATCTGAAAAGAAGATCTCATATGCCCAGGCACGCAAGGAATACGTATCAAGTCAAGCTCCGGTATTTCAAACTTCATATAGCCGGATTGTCAGTCAAATATAAACTGTCCCAACTGCCATTGCGCAGTTAATCTTGCTAAGGAGCCAACGCGACCAGTGCCATTGGTCTCTTCTCGAGACATTTATGTTGATTCCGCGCCAACTTCTGTGGCGCCTAAATTTTTAAAGGAGGCCAAACCGCCACAACGATCGTCTCCCCCACCTATACCACGAGGAAACCTCCTCGAGGAACTCCCCCGAGCCCGCCTCGGGAACACCCCCGGGCCCGCCTCGGGGCATTAAAACAAGGGCGGCCGTTGTTGAGCCTCTCACACCCACCTCTGGGCTTCCGGAGGTGGGGACGAGTTGCGGAACAGGTGAGGCCGCTAAGGCGAGTCCCACTGGTGCCTTGAAGAAGGACCAGCGAGAGACCGCCGAAAAAATTTTTATTAAAAAAGCGTCGAAGGCCTTAAAACCTTCGAACAAGGATCCGACTACCCAGTCTCTCCAAAATAAGCCGAAGCCTCTCCTGAAGCGAGAGGTACAGGAGAGACTGGGAAAGGCAAAGGGCCTAAAAAGGGCCTCAACAAATTTTTATTCTTAAAGGATAGTGAAATGGATTGCGAGGATAACTAAATTTCATACTAATAACTAATGTCGCTACTACAATGGATTTGTAGGGGTTTCTATGCTCGTGTAGAGGAAATCAAACTAATAATATCTTCCCCGCATCCTTCCATCTTGTGTTTGCAGGAGACCACTTCCGCCCAACTGACAACCCGATGCTTCGTGGGTACGATGTGTATCGTACCGACAACCTTTCTTTGATCGGGCTAGCGGAGGTGTGGCTATATTCGCACGAAGTACTATATATCATAAGAATATTAATATTGTTTCTGATCTCCAAGCGATCGCTGTCAGAGTCTCCCTTCCTATGGAGGTAACCGTATGCTGCATCTACCTCCCACCAGGTGAACGTGTTTCCAAGAGGACACTAGAGGCCCTCTTATACAACTTCCCGCCCCCTATATCATCTTGGGGGACTTTAACGCGCATAACCTGGTGTGGGGGTCTAATTTTACAGACGCCCGCGGGAGGATGGTAGAGGATATTCTTGTCTCCGGAAACCTGGTGTTAATGAACACCGGGACCCAGACACACTTCTCCACCTTTATGGTGTATCCTCTGCCATCGACCTAGCTCTATGTAGCCCCGGGATTGCTGCTCACTTCCTTTGGGAGGTTCACTCGGACCTATGTGGCAGCGATCACTTTCCCATTCTGCTTTCAAAAATACAAGATCCTCCCAGTACAGCACGGTTACCCCAATGGGTTCTTAAACGTGCTAACTGGGATAAATTCCGCGAGCTCGCCGTATTCGACGAACACCATTCTCCCGACGTCGATGTTAAGGCTGGGCAATTTACTTCGACGGTCATAAAGGCGGCGAGGGCATCCATCCCTAAATCCTCGCCAAACCCGCGCCACCGTCCTGTTCCCTGGTGGAACGAGGAGTGCCGGCTGGCTATTTATAACCGCAGAAGAGCCCTGCGTATCTTTAATCGACGTCCTACTTTGGAGAATCTGGAGTCATTCCGGATTCTACGTGCTAGAGCTCGCCGTATTATTCGAGAAAACAGAAGAGAGTCTTGGAGACAGTTTATTTCTACCCTGACTATTTCCACTCCCAAAACCAAGGTTTGGGATCACATTCGTAAAGTACGTAGTAGCAAAAATACCATTTATAATATACCCGCACTCATGTCTAACGGTTCACTTGTCTCCTCCCCTAAGGAGGTCGCCAATGTATTGGGCTCGATGTTCGCTGCTATTTCTAGCACTGCGAACTACTCTAACGAGTTCGTGGTGCATAAGCGCAGCATCGAGCGCCTTACTATTGATTTTGGCCAAAGTCGGGGGAGGATTATAACTCCCCCTTTACTAAAGAGGAACTTACCTATGCCCTGACCCAGGCGGGCAATACAACTTCTGGCCCGGATGATATACATTACGAAATGTTGCGCCAACTGTCCCCTGCTGGATGGGCATTCCTCTTAGACCTCTACAATTGTGTTTGGGAATCTCATCAATTCCCAACACTGTGGAGGCAAGCAACCGTTATCCCAATATATAAAAGTGGCAAGGATAAATTAGAGCCAACTAGTTATAAACCGATAGCCTTAACTAGTTGTGTATGCAAAATATTAGAGAAAATGATCAATAAAAGATTTATATAGTATCTAGAATCCCGCAATCTACTATCCAATATACAATGTGGCTTTCGCCGTAACCGATCCACGGTGGATCACCTTGTTCGCCTTTAGACAGCAGCTCGTGACGCTTTCCTCCATAAACAGCACCTCTTGGCTGTCTTCTTTGATTTGGAGAAGGCTTACGACACCACCTGGCGGTGCGGCATTTTAAAGACCCTGTTTAATTGGGGGTTCCGGGGGAACCTCCCTATTTTTATATCTAATTTTATGTCAGATAGACACTTCCGGGTAGGGTTAAACAACACCTTATCCGATGATTTTATTCAAGAAAATGGGTACCCCAGGGAAGTCCTTTGAGCTGCACGTTGTTCGCTATTGCGATAAATAGCATTGTAGACAACGTTCGCTTACCTGTTCGTTCATGCCTTTTTGTGGATGACTACGCAATTTATTGCAGTTCGTCAAGTCTCCACAGGGCTGAACGACAGATACAACTCGCTGTAAACAATCTATGGTTGTGGGCAGTCGTAATGGTTTTCGTTTCTCTCGGCCAAGACGACTGTCGTCCACTTCCATAGATTACGCGGAATACAGCCAGCCCCCAATATTTTAATGAACAACGTTGTTTAATTGTCTCCGAGACCGTAGGTTCCTGGGACTTTTATTCGATTTTAAACTAACTTGGATCCCCCACATCAAAGACCTGAAAGCGAGGTGTGTTAAAGCTTTGAATTTACTTAAAGTTGTGAGTGGTCGCTCTTGGGGTGCTGATAGGGAAACCTTGATGCGCCTTATAGAGCCTTGGTGAGATCAAAACTTGATTACGGCAGTTTTGTATATGGTTCCGCTAGACCTCGGCGTTTAAAGATGCTCGATAGCGTCCACCATGCTGGCATTCGACTGGCTACTGGTGCTTTTCGTACCAGTCCAGTCGTCAGCATCTGTGCCGACACCGGTGAGCCCCCTCTTTCTTACCGGCGGTCTTATCTCCTGGCATCTTACGTGTCGAAACTGCATTGCATGCCAAATAATGTTGCTTACCGCCTTGTGTTTCATCCCCTAACCGTGTCTTGTATGAAACAAAATGGCGTAGTACAAGGCCGGTTGGGATCCGGATGCTATCGGTTTTCGACACGTGTGGGATAGTCCTGCCAAAGGCTATCCCCACATCACCAGTCGAGTTTCTCCCTGGAAGATACGCCCTCCGAAATGCCATTTTGATCTTGCCAAGTTCCCTAAAGCGACCACCCCAAACTTTGTATATGAGAGGACCTTTAATGAGCTCCTCTCCACTCGCTTTCACGGATTTGAGCGCATCTACACTGATGGCTCTAAATCTGGAGTCTCCGTGTGATGTGCTTTTGTTGTGGAAGGATCCAATTTTAAATTTGGTTTACCTAATGAAACCAGTGTTTTTACGGCTGAATTATATGCCATTTTTAAATCTTTGTGTTTTTTTACCGAAGAAGTCACCGTTCTGTCCTCATCTGCACGGATCCATGAGTGCTCTGTCGGCATTGTCCACTCTCTACTCATGGAATCCCCTCGTGCAGATGATACATGAGCAAATTTTTAAAATTGATTCATTAAGCACCCGGCTCGCCTTTTGCTGGATTCCGATCCGATAAGCCCTCCTGCCCCTCGCACTCTCGTCCCAGTCCATCTGCCATTCGTCCAGGAGAGCCTCCCGGATCTGTCTCTTGTCTCTACCCCTTCCTTGTCAGCGTCCTAATCTTATCCATGTCCCTTTCCTAAGCCAGTATAGAGCAGCCCTCCTCCTAACCTCCAAGTCGAGGGCCAAATACCCAGCGTCAAACACAACGATCGGTCGCTACTGTTCTATAAGCACCTGAGAGTCTGAGAAGTATACTCCTCTGCAGTCCTCTCACTTCGCCTTTTGGGGCACCTGCCTTAGCCGATGTGCCCAGGCACTAGCTCCATAACCCACGACGGAGACTAGCAGTGCTTGATGGTAGAGCCTAACACACTTCATAGGTAGACTGAACCTCCCATACCTATGCTAATGATCTTTATTTATAATTCTTAGAGCTCTACCACACGTTCTCCACGTGCGTAAGGAAATTCCCCTTCTCGTCAAGTGTGACCCCCAGATATCCGGTGTTCCCCTTCTCCTTTTAGTCCCATCCATCCTAATTGCAGGGTCTCTCTTTAACCCCCTGAACAGAACGTACGTCGTCTTTGCCGGCGCCAAGCTCAATTTTACTTGTTTACACCAAGAGCTGAGCCCTACAAGTACGGCTCCACTCTTGGTTTCTAGTTCTAATCTTGACTCGGCTTCCACTATGATCAGCAAATCGTCAGCAAAGGCGACCACTCCCGCCGTTCCCTGGAGAGCCTCAATCACGTTAATCCAGGCTCGAGTCCATGTCCCAGAAGATCGGCCCACAGACCGACCCCTGGGGACAGCCCTTAGTTAATTTCTTAAGATCTTAGTTTTCCCGGACACCTCAGGGGCGCATACCTATCTCTACATAGTCCAGAAGACCCCATAGAGATCCCCCGGCATCCGTATATCCCTCATCGCTTTAAACAAGCCGGCCACCAAGTTGTCAAAGGCTCCCGAGATGTCCACGAACAACCCTACAACATACTTCCCCGTAACCTATCGACCAAGCCATAGCTTCACAAATAGCATCCTCCGTTGACCTGCCTCTCCTGAAGCCGTACTGCTGCATGTGCATTCCCACCGCTCTTCGATACATGGCTAATTTATTGCATATGACCTTCTCCTGCAGCTTACCGCATACGTTCAACAAACATATCGGCCTTACGACTTCGGGAGTTGCGGGTCCCTCTCGTCACCTTTACTAAGTATCACCACCTCACTCTGCTTCCAGACGTTAGGCACTCTCCCCTTTTTGCCATACACTCGTTCAGCAGCTCTACCAAGAAGGGTGCTATTTGCTCACTGACCGCCTGAGAAACTCAACCCGAATTCCATCGGGCCCAGGCGCCTTCCTCCTTTTCATTTCAGCTATGACCCTGATAACCTCAGCCTGAGTTATCGCTCCGTTCCAGCATCGCCCCCCATACCGTTCCGTCATCTGGTAGAAAGGGTTTTCCATAAGGACCTCGCCGACCTTCCCATCCAAGGTCTTTCTCCCCCGGCCTCCTAAGCGTTAAATTTCATGGCTGGGGCCTTATCTTCCCGGTCGCCATCTGAAATGGTACCCCCCAAGCGTTCGTTCTTAGCTCCTCCTGAACATACGCTCCCAGCCCTCACTCTTCGCCAAACCAGGGCGGATTCATATTCCCCCTTTTTTCCTATATAGACCCAGCAAGAACCCCTTCGCCCTTGGGTCCACTTCCGCCTATATCTTCACGGCCGTCCTCGTTAAACTCCTGAGCTTCATCAGCCCTCCTCCCCAAAATCCATTCAGTCTATTGTGGAACTTCTCCTTTATCACGGGAATGGCAACTCTCAGGGCCCTTTTGTATTGAACCTCGTCACTCCTTCGCCTTTGCGTTTATATTACCTCCCTCCTCTATCTTCTCTGGCAATATCAACTCCCTCCTAGCTTGTCCCGTTCGCCTTCTTCATGTTAAATCTCCCCCGAGTCATCCTCTCAACCATGGCCATCCTCCCTCAACTTCAAAGTGATCATTTTGGGTGGTCACTTAGGGTTTAACCTTCCATACCTTCCAGTCTCTTATCCCAACCGCCCTCACGGCTACACAAGGTGACATCGATATTCGACATGGCACCTGTGGCTCCCACATAGGGGGTGATCCCGTACACATTCATCACCCTAACGGGTTTACCTCTATTACTTCTACAAGCTTTTCTCCCCTCCTATGGGCCCCCTGACCCCACCTAGGTTCCACCCCTCCTTCTCAGATCGTCACTAAACCACAGAGGTGATCTCGCGTTCACGTCCGCAACGACCACAAGCGGTTTGCCCCTAAAGGTATCTGCAATCGCACCCACTGTTCCAGATACGGGTCTATTTCCTCCTATACTGGAAGTACATGTTGACAAGGAAAAACACTCCCGCGTCAGCTCTTACTTCGACGCAAGTGACCTTGTCGTGCAAATTGATCCACCCTTTTTATTGTTATATCTTCCTTTATAACTATATCAACCATAGACCTCTCACCACCGTACACCAACCTTGCCCTGGAGGTAATTGAGCTTCGACGATGTTGCCACCCCGTTATTAGGGCTCCTGAAGGCACACTATATCCAACCCTAAGTCATCCACTGCCTTAAGGTTTGTACAGCTCTTCCATTCTAATTTTTCATCACGCCTGTCAAACACTTTTTGAACCTTACCCAGCATGGTACAACCACCGTCGGGAAAATTCACCGATTTCAATTGGATTCTACCAGCGCCTCAGAATAGGAAAAGCGTGAACATGCCCTTATCAGACCCTCCCAACTATATGCCTCAATCCAAGCTGAGAGTTTGTGCTCCTCCAGCCTGGGTAGCTGCAGGTCTCCTCAAAATTCTCATATTTAAACCCGGCTCGCCATCTTGGACGAATCCCCCAATTCCTTCTCTTCTCTTTCACCTCCTTCTTCTCCTCCAGCTGCCCTGTCTCCCTTCCTTTTTCCTCTCTCTCTCCACTCTTCCCCCCCTTACTCCACCCCTTCCTCCCTTTCCCCAGTCCTTTTCATTCCCACTTCCCTCCATTAACTACCACTGGTCCCTTTACCCAAAATATCATTCGTTGAAAATTCCACTTCTTCCTCTTCTCCTTCAGTTCCTCTGTATTGATGATACCTCACCTCCCTCAGCCATCCTTTCTTCCCCCCTTTCCAGGGGACAAGCTTTCGACTCTACCGACAAGGCCACCCTCTTACTAACTTACCAAATCCCCACCTACTTGCTGCTTCTCCTCCCTTGTTCACTTATTCCCCCAACAGGTCTCACCAAGTTACGCTCTCCTTCTCCCACCCCCTCGACTGATTTCCCCCTGTTCCCTTCCTCCCCTATAGGTTCCCCCTGCCCTATTTCCCTTTTTACCCTGGGAAGGCAGCTCCCTTCCCCCTGTAGGCCCTTTCCTTTCAGACTTCCATCCAGCCCCCATTGTCTCCCCCTTAATTTTCCAAAATTTGCATATCACTATACTCCTTGATGCCTATTTTATATCATGCCCTTTAACGATTTAGAAACGATACATTTTTAACCAATTCAACCCAAGTAATAGGGGCTAAAATCACCACCGCCGTTAACGGCCCCTTTTCCCTCCCTTGGGCACGCACGCACTCAAGAAAACCCAACGGCAGAAGGGGGGCCGCTGCCTTCCTTCGCGTGTTTTAAAGGCCCCCCCACCAAGAAGAAATCTCGAACTTACTTTACTGTTTCGGGTTCCCCTAAAATTAAATGCTATCAGCGCTATCTTTAAAAAACCCCAAATGCCATTTTCTCCCACCTACGCTCTCGTTTTCCTTCGTTCTTTTTTTCCTTTCCCCCTTCCCCCCTCTTTAATCAAACGCGCCACCAAACTTAAAAAGGCTGTACTTCTAATCCTACTAACTATCCCCCAGCCATTTAAGGGAGGTTTCCCGACGTCTCTTCTGGTTTTCTTATTCTTTTAAATTCCTTGGCATTATTATGGGGGGGAAATGTTTTCTAAATTTACCTTTTGGCTTTAAATTCGGAGATTTTTAAATTGGTTCTGACTAATGGGGGTTTAAGGGCGATCCACCTAAATTGTATAGTAGGTTAGACTTATTAAATTAGTATACTTGCAAGCGAGTTAAGGGTTTTTAAAAATAAAAATTTAAAGGTTTTAACAAGTTTATGAAAGGGAATTGAAAATTAAATATAGGTATAATTTAAGATTTATAAAATGAAACTAAACCAGATAAGTTTAACATGTTTAATTATTAAGCTCAGTATGAAAATGAAATGACGGCCTACTCTAATAAGTTAACTTTTTTTGGGGCTATCATCAATTTGTTACCTATACCATTGGGGCTAATTCATATTGATAATTAGGGGTAAATGTTAGCATTTTGTGCTTATTTCTGGGGTTTATAAAACCCCATAAAGTACCGAAATATTACATTAAGGCGAACCCACCAG
Source organism: Timema cristinae (assembly GCA_039000515.1). Taxonomy (NCBI): domain Eukaryota; kingdom Metazoa; phylum Arthropoda; class Insecta; order Phasmatodea; family Timematidae; genus Timema; species Timema cristinae. Next base: position 12,349 of record JBCFYV010004645.1, read on the forward strand.
AACTTGTAACCAATCCACGGGGGGATCTCTTAGGGGGCCCTGAATAACCCTTTAAACCTGAATTTAATTTTTTGAAATCTCGGGGTCATACTTTAATAAGTAAAATTCCTATTTGGGAATATTTCAGCTTTTAGCTTATTTGACTTTGGGACTATTTTTTTTTTTGGGATAAACAAAAACTTACCAAAAATTATTTTTTTTTATCTCTTCTGCTCCCTTTCACCTCCTTTTTTTTTAAAAAGGGGGTGAAAGACGGGACATCCTTTTCTCTTTCCGGAAGGGCGTCTGGGGAATTCCCAGTATTGGGGGTTTTTTCACTTCCTTCCCCGATCTGGCCGGAAAACACTTTTTTTTCTTTCTCTTTACAGTCCTTTTTCATGACCCCCTTCTCCCCCAACCCCACAGACCGAGTTTCCTTCTTAGGGCAAAATTCACCCCATGCCCCAGATCCATGAGCGGTTCCCGGGGCACTACCAAAAGTGCTTCACTGAACGGGTTTTTAAACAGGTAAACCCCCCACCAACAAGCAATCCTTATTTTTGGGGAACCCCACTGGTTTTGGCCACCCCCCCTTTCCCCCCCTTACCCTTCGAAACCTAAGCCGAAACCCTCCTCAAATTCCTCTCTGGTGACTTTCCCTCTAAATTTTTGGGGAAAAAAGACCCCTCCTTTCCCCCCCCTCTGTCATTCCACTGGTACGTCAAGATTTTACTAGCTCTCCTTCTTCTTGGGCTCCTCGCACTTGAGCCCCTCAAGCCTTTACCCCTTTCTCACCTTTTCCCGTCCCATCTTCTCAGTCCTTTTTTACTACGACTTACCCGGGGGCCTGATGGGAAAGGGTGCGAATCCTTTTCCCCGTCGGGGTTTTCTTGGCACACTCTCGTTGTCCCCTTTTGGGGCTTCCCTTTGCTCAGTTACAAATACTTTTAACTTTTATTCACCCTCTTTTTTTTATCCCAAAGGCCGAGCAGCCACCGCCAAAACCCGCGATTCCCCCTCCCCGCTACCGGGGCGAAAGGGGGCCTCCTCCCCCTCGACCCCCCTCCTCCAACCACTTCCCTCCTCTTCCCAATGGGGCGTTTTCCAATTCACATGATCGCCCTCCGGGGTGAGTCATACGGCCACAGTCTCACCCGGGTTCTTCAATTTTGCTACACCTACTTCCCACCTTCCGCCCTAGTAGCCCGTCGAGAATTTTGGCGATTTACCTGCCATCACGTCTTCTCCCCGGGCCAATTTTCTTCCCACCCTCTTCATCAGGACCTCCCCCTTTCGGCACATCCTTGTCCTTGCCCTCTCCCTCATCTTTCTTTCTTCTTCACTTCTCCTTTTTCTTCTTTCCTCACTCAACTTTCCCCTGGTTGCACTATCCCCCCTTACACTAAATCCTCCTATACGCCCTTCCTCCCTCCTTAGGTTTCCCCTTTTTCTCTCCCCCCCGATTCCTCTATTTTTTGCTTCTTGCCTTTGCAGCCCAACCAAACCCAAGCAGCTTCCCCCCTTTACCCCACAACCCACCACTGAAATTTAAAATTTTTTTTTACTCACTCCATCCCCTTCCCACTCTCCAAAACCACGAAAAACGGCCAAAAACCAAATTCCAAAAACGAATCGCATTTGGGTTTTTTTCCCAACTCACCCCACGGGGTTTTGGCGGATAAAATCCCCACCACCCTTGCCCTTCCCCAAAACCCGGGTTCCACCTTTTAACACACCAAAAGCATTCCAATAAATTTTCCCCCTTTGGGTTTTTCCCGAAAACCCACAAAAAGGGGCACACCCGTTCTCCTCCCAACCCCCTATGGCACCAAACCCCCAAAACACCACCGTTTTCTGGAGTTATAGGGGTTCCAAAATTTGGACCCAGATTCCCCTTTCACTCAACCCCAATTTCAAACCCGCACAACTACTCGGCGACCGTGTCGCCGAACCCTTTGACCTCGATTCCCCGGTTTAACTGGGCCAATTTACCTCGATTTTCACACTTTCAAAGCAAAATACCTAAAAACTCCCTCTTTCCCCCCATACATTTTCAATTTCAAATTTCCCCTTACTTTCCTGCACAGTTTTTTACCTATATCTCTCAAAAATTATATAGTTTACACTCCAAACTCCGCCACTCCCCTCTTGCTTCCAAAAAAAACTTCCCAAAAAAAAATTTTTCAAACCCACCTATAATTTAAACCGGGTTTTTAAAAATCCGGGACTCTCTAAAAGTCCGCTCCCCCCGCACTAGATGGGACAAATTTTTTTAAAAATTTGATTAAATTTACATCCCCAATACCAAATTTTAACTTGGAGCTTTTTTTCTCCATCACTTAACCTTGCCTACAATATATTCCTTTTTTTTTAAATAAAGAAAATTATTGATTATAACATTTATTCTAATGCCCTTTATTGTTCCTATCGTACTAGTTGGTCCCCCCGGGGTACTTAAATCACCCGGGTACCCTCCCCGCCTCCAACTCCACCCCCCAGGACGGGTTCCCGGCGGCGAGCACCCCCCTATCCGCCACCTGGGGGGCCCAAAACCGGAGTCCGCTCCGCCAACTCACTAACAAACCCACTTTTGTGACCTAAAAAACTTAACCTACTAACTACTCACTTTTTAAAATTTTAAAAAACCAAAATTGTTTACAATTCACTTTAATCTAATTTCCCTCTTCCCCACACCCCTCCTTTTTTGGGTTCCCATCGTCCGCCCCCAGCCCCAGCTCTTTTGCCTATCGCCCAGCTCCAGGTTTTACCCCCCACATGTTTCTCCCCTCACTATCCATCCCCCCCGGGGTTTCGGCACCCATTAAATCACAACCCCGCTGGGAAACCACGGGTGCCTCATCCTGGGCTCCGGCTCCAGGGGGTCCCCCATCCATCCCCAAACCCCCCCCCCTCCCCCTTTCCCCACCCTAGGGACCATTTTCCGGGCAAAATCTCCTTCGCTTTCCCAACTCCCTACTGATTATAATCTCCGCTCAAGGTCCTTTGGGGCCTTTCGTTTCCCCCCTTTGCGCCTTCTCCTCTTATTTTCCGCAAAAATACCTCTCCCTTTCCCCCCTTACCATCACCTAACCGCCCAACCCACACCGCCACCGCGAACTATAATAATCGTGCCTCTTTCATGGGACCCTTTTTTCCCCATAAAACTTAACTTTCCTTAAGACTTTTTTGGGGTACCCCTTCCCACCACATTGCACCGTCCCCGTCCAAGTCAAAGATTTTTCTTCGGGCCCCTCCCCCGCAAAAACCCTTCCCCGCAAGGGCCCACGTCGTCTCTCCAACCTCTCTCACCGACGGGGGGAACCGATAGGCTCCCCCCTTCTCACCCTGTCCCATTCCCCTCCATTTATCCCAAAAACCTCCCGATCCCCCTCTTCTGTACCCCTCCCGGCGTTTTTTCCCTATTCAACCCCCTCCCACTGTCAACCGCTCTCCCCTTTTCTCCAGGGGCCCAAGGCCGAACCCCCTAACAAATATTCACGCCCCCGTCTTACGCCCCAAGGGCCAGGAGTATGCCCAAACTTCCCCACCCTCCCCCCCTCTCATTACCTGTTTTAACATCGCCCAACCCCCCCTACCCCCGCGGGAACTAAAACGCCCTATGGGAACCTTAGCAAATCTTTTCACCCCAAAACTCCCCCCTGCCGGTTAAAATTCTTTTTTCATAACTCTTAATCTCGGGCCCATTTCTCCACGTGCCTAAAATTTCCCCCTCATTAGCACAACCCTAGGGACTGGGGTTTCCACTTTGTCTTATAGTCTTTCCCCCTCTCACATGGGGTTTCCTTCACCCCCCCGGGCACACATACCCGTCTTCCCCCGGGGCTAACTTAACTTTACTCCTTACACCAAATTGACCCCGCAAGCAGGCTTCGCTCTTTGTCCCAATTTCCCTCCGACATTCTTTACTACAATCAACAAGTCGTCCGAAGGGCGAACCCCCCCTCCGCCCGAACCCCTTTTGTCTCCATTCCCCAAACCATTCCCGAAAGGGGCCCCCGACCGACCCCGGGGGGACATCCCTTCTTTAAATCTTTTTACAATTTTTTCCCCGCACTAAAAATCAAATTTTCCCCGCAAAGTCCGGGAAACCGAACCCCACATCTACCTTTTTACTCTCAAAAAGGGGGGCCACCAAAATTTGAAATGCCCCAAAAAAATTTTCCACTAGTCCCCCCACAGCTTCCGTCACCCCCAATCTTTCAGCCCACAGTAACCCCCTGGGCCTAACCCCCCAAACCGTCTTTTTTCTCTCTCCCTACTTTTCTCTTTATGCAACCTTTCCACTTATTTTTTCCAAAATTGCCGCAGACTTTAACAACATATGGGCCGTCGATTTGGGGTTTGTATCCTTCTCTCACCCACTAAAATGACACCTCATTTTGCTTCCACACATTTCGGGACCCTGCCTTGAGTGGGGCACTCATTCTGCTCCGCTAAAAGGGTCTACCTTTCACGATCCTAAGGATCACACTGATTCCATCGGGCCCCCGGGCCCCTTCCTTTTCTTTTCTCTATAAATTGATCATTTCCCTCCTGCTCACTGGCTCCTTCCTCTTTTGGGTATAGTTCCGTCATTTCCCTTCTATCCCCCCCCCGTTCTCACTGTCCCCCCCCAGGGTCATCCTACACACTCACCATCAACCCCGGGACTCCTCCCACCCCGACCTCATCCCCCACCCGGTTTCCTAGTTTGAATACCGGGGGCCCATTTTGCCCGTCGCCTTTTGGAAAATTCCCCATGCTTTCGCTCTCAATTGCCCCACATCCCTTTTTCCCTTCCCCACTTTTGCGGGGGGGCTTTGTAGCCCTTTCTTGTCTCTGATTCTTCCCAAACAATCCCTTTGCCGCTGGGTCCATCTCCGCTTATTTTTCACGTCAGCCTCGGGCCCTTGCCCATTCTTTAATCCATCGTTTCCCAAAAAATTTTTACCCTTTGATGACCCCCCCCCCCTCACCGGACCCTCTAGCTCGTTGTACAGCCCTGGGTTTTTCTTTTTCCTTTTGCATCCGTTCCCCCCTCTCAACCTCTCCAAAACCAACTCCCCACCCCCATTTGGGGCCTTCTCATTTTAATCTTTTTCTAGACTCCCCTCCTTCCCACCTCCCACTACCCAAAAGGTAAACAAATTTTCCTTTTGCTATCCCGTCCGTACCTTTCCAGCTCGAAACATCCTCCGCCCTCTGCTCTAGATCACTCTTAATTAGTTTAGCCCGACTCCCCAAGGTCCGGTTCCAGAACACTTCTCACCCCATTTTCTTAGTTTCGATATTCCCCCCAATTTCTCACCCTTTTTTAACGCTAAAACCCCTACCTTTCCCATCAAACCTTCTAAATCACACAAACCTGAGGTTCTCGCTTTGCTCCGCTAAAAACTACAACGGGCCCCCCCAAAGGATCTACTAAGATTAGCGTTTAGGTCGGGTTTTACTCTCTCTTTGGAATACATATTGACTAATAAACCGCATTTCAACTTACTTTCCCCTCAAGTACTTTTCCGTGGGAATATTGCCACCCCTTTTTTGTGATCCCCGCGCTGACTATTATAAAAACCCTCGCCTATCCCCAACCTAACAACCCCCGGGGGGAAATTTCGCCCCACGTTTTCCACCCTCTAATATAGGGGCCCTTTGGGGGCCATTATCTATTTAAGTTTTCCAAACCCCCCCCTATCTCACCTCACCCACCCCGCATACGTTCAAGCCAATTTGATTTTTTTTAAATTTTCTTTCCCCTCGGGGTTATAAAATCAAACACTTTGCCAAGCCTCCTTTGAGTCGAACGCTACGCGACCGTTTGCCTGGACAAAATGTTTATACCATTCCCTCGTATCCATCGTTTCTCTTCTTCTATCAAACACCTTCCCTATCTTCTCAAGGAGGGTTGACATTCGTTGGGAAGTTTATCGCCTTTAGCTGGATTCTATCCAGGGCTTCTGGTGTCCAAACGCGATGGTTCTGCCCTTCTCATGCCCGGTCCTAACAACATGCCTCATTGAGAGTTGGAGGATCTCCTCAAAAATTATTATAACCCGTACCCTCTCCTGCCAATCTCTTAGATTCTTGCTCCTCACCACCTTCCTTCTCCACCTCTATTTCTCCCACCAGCGCGGCTCCTCCGCTTCATGTCTCTTTTCTTCCTCTCCCCCCCCCCCCCCCCCCGCCGAGGTGCCTACTTTTCCTTCCTCTTCTTGACCTCCCTCTTTTACCCCCTTCCCTTTGTTCTTAATTTCCTTCCCGTTCATCACCACCGGTCCCTTCACCCAAAACTTCATCCGTTGGATGTTCCATCTCTTTCGCCTTTCCTTCAGGTCTTCTGTTATTGTTGTTGAGGAGACTTTGGCCACCTCCTCCTCGAGGTCCTCCTCTCTTCCCTTCAAAGGGTGTATAAGCATCCTTTTCCAGTATTGCCATGCGGGAATCCTCACACACCACTCGCACATTTCTTAACACATGTGGGTTTATCGCCGGGTTGTGCACCTGAGATATCAGGGTGGAAGACGCGGCCGCCGAATCTCCCGGTGGACCCAAACTTCCATCCAAAACTCATTCCCCGGCCAGCGTTCCCATCCCACGCATATGTCGTCACCAGATAATGCTCTCCTTTTCCCAGTATTAGGTAGGCGCTCTTCTGGTTGAGATCACTTTCACCCTTTGCTCTCCAAGAGTTTACATAGATGTTTAGATAGGGACTTTTTTTTTTTTTTTTTACCATCCTGGTATCTTTATAACCGGCTCCTTATATTTAATCAGGCTCTTCATCCTTCTTCCTTTACTTTTTGCAATTTTCCTTATATTATCCTTTTTATTTTATCTCCT
>JBCFYV010004646.1:0-19999 GCA_039000515.1 Timema cristinae
CTGTCTTAAAATATGAATGATGAATTACATTGTTGTAGCAAATAAAAAGTGTTTTATATTAGAGATAATGTCCAATCACCAAAATACTATCTAATGCACACCTACTTACTGGGGTATCAAATGATAAGACACATTCATCTTTATAAATTTTTTGAGTGTTTGATGGAACTCGAATATTGTTCAAGTGTGGAGTTAAAGCAGCTACTGCAACCATCTTGATGTTTTCCGTAGATCTCTTCGTTTTGAAAATTTCACTTAAACCTATATTTTTCGAAACTAAGTCACTTATTGTCTAGCCGGTATTGACAGTAGTCAGTTAGTCATTCAGTTGGTAAGCATCATGAATCACAGAACAAAATAAATAGTTCACTCGGTCACAGATCAATTAAACACGAATAAGGAGCGTGGTATAATACCTCACTATTTTCAATAATTAACACTTTTATTCACCAGATTAATGTTTTTGAAAAAGGAACATTGGAAGAAGCCGTTAAATCTTTCCCCCCCACAACGAAGCAGACTATAAACTTTCGCGTCACGTTTTGCTGCTTAGCAATGCCTATGTTTATGTACATCCAGTATAACATAGAGATGTTTGATATTCACCGCTTAGATGATTTTTTTTTAAGCTTCGTGATGTACGAATGGCTTGAAGCAACAGTATCGGTGGCTCAGTGGGTTTTATACTACTTGTATATAAAATATAATTATATATATGTAGTCACCCTGTTCCCTTACGAAGTAGGAAAGAAACTGTTTTTATAGCTCAAAAAAAAAAGCACATACTCTACCTTCATATATTAGTTTTTGAAATACATGATGCTATTGTAATAAGGAAGCAATATTAAATTATATTTATAGAATTCAATTTGAAAATATTTAGTATAATTAAGTATAAGTGAGAGTTTTTTCTTGTGAAATCACAACCTTTTACTATAGTAAGTTTATATAGATTAATTAAAATAGAAAATTTTATTGATAATACACATACGATTTAAGATTTCCGAACATTATTAAAATAACACATTAAAATATGAGTCAAGGTTATAATACAAGTAAATATATAACGAAAAAAACACAAACACTTGGTAAAAGGTTGTAATTTCCCAAAAATGATTTCACACTTATACTTAATTATACTAAATATTTTCAAATTTGCTTCTATAACTATAATTCATATATATTTGCTACATCACTCGATTCAAACTCATACCCTCAACATGATCAAACCAACGTTAGGCCTTTCTTTCTCATTGACGTATTGTATTTAATTTCAAACAGCAATTTTTAAATACCGTACCCATTCATTACTGAATCTATAAATACGAGTTTTTCCACATACATTTCTTGGATATCTCATTCCAACCGCATTCACCTTGCTCTTGTGTTTCTAAACAATAGTGGAAACCACTATTTACTTTTTTATTTAATTGTTTGAATCAAAACATATGGAGTAAAATTATTAAAACAATCACTACTCAAATGAACATTGCATTGTTCTTTGAGTTAATATTTGTGAATGTTACTATTTAAAATAAAATTGTTCATGTTCACGCGCATTATGTGCTATGCACTATCAGTAGCATACTCACGGGGACGGGGACTTGTTTGAGGGGGCTTGAGTCCCCTGTCGTAGTTTTGGGATACACCGAGATCTACGCAGATCTGAAGAGAAAATAAAATAGGGGAAGGGGTATGACCAGTTAAACATTGTGAGCGAAGAAAATACCAAGTGCCACACATCCTTATGTTGATCCTCCCTATTAGTCCTAAATGATATTCTTGCAGTATTGAAAGTGGCATAAGTACTGAAGATTGCAGTAGGTCCCAAATCTCCCAGTTTCAAACGTGGTTCCATCGAGGAGTTTCACAGTGACCAGACATTTATCTATTATAGATAATAGGTGATTTTTTTCACAGCAATCCTATATTATGGTTAAGCCAATTTTAATTTGGGTCTATTTATTTATTATTTTGTTAGATTATCACGTTTATAATAGTAAAAATATAAATGATCAAGTTAACAAATACCAATTAAAAAACCTTCCTAAAAAGCTTGTAGATATACATAATGGTTTTCAAAAATTTGCCTCTTGCCGTTGAGGGTAGCTCAACCCCCACCTCTTCCCCAACCCCACCGCCACCGAGCGCTCTGAATTCGATATCCAGCGTACACTACTGTACATTATTTATTAGCTATAAGAAACACGTAAATAAAACCAGCACGATTAAAATTAGCAACAATTTTTTAATAATAAGCTCACACCAATAAACTACAAAGCATATCTTTTAATTCTAAATTACAAATACTTTTTTACTTGTGTTTATTTTTTATTAATTTATCAACTATTTTGTTTTAAACTTACATTGTTATTATTATTATTATTATTATTATTATTATTATTATTATTACTACTACTATCATTACTATTATTATTATTATTATTATTATTATTATTATTATTATTATTATTATTATTATTATTATTACATAACTAGCTAAATATCCGTTCTTCGAACGGGATAGTATGCTATTTATTTTTGGATTAAAATTAGGAATTTTTGTTTTTAGCTTTATGGCGTGGTTTGAGAAACACCTCGAGGAGGTGACCATGTATTGTTTCTCATAGGGAGTTTCATTTTTGGCAGGCCCCCTTGTCTAATTTCGAACTAGATCATGAGTCTTAGGGTAGTTGTATCTAAAAACTTAAGTTATACTTTAGAAGAACGGGATTGAACTGGATTAATTTCGTTGATAGTAATTTTCGGTAAATGAATCATCTTTACTTTTACTAATTAGCTTTTAAGGTGCACCCAAGCCAAATTTCAACCCTCTAGCTTCATGGAAAGTGTTGGAATTAGTGATGAGTGAGTCAGTGAGTCAGTCAATTAGGGCTTTCTCTTTTATATATAGAGAGAGATTAAGAAGACGGCGAATTGAACAATAGTAAATTTATAAAGTTTTGTACTTTTAAATAGTTATACAATTAAAACAAAAACACAAGCAAGCCGTAGAAATGTAAATATCGACAAACTTTAATGTTGAGTAAATTATTTGGTTTATAAAGTTGACACTTTTTTTGTCGTTGTGTGATCTCTTATTCCATTACAAATATTAAACTGTTTGTTTGATCAATATTGAGATCAAATTACACAATAAGCACTATAGTGTGACAAAGAAAACCCTCCCTTTTAATTATAATTAATTAGAGTAACAAAATATACATATAGTTTGATCTTACGATTCATTAAAGTATTTCTCTTTGCCATTTCCTTTTACTAAAGCTCTCATCCATACGTCACTATTTTAGCAATATTGCTAGCTCTAAATTGTATCACCTCTTTGGTGTGTAGTTGGAAATTTTTTTTTAATGGTTTTTGAAGAATTGAAGTGGACGATAAGTTTTTTAGTTTTGGTATTCTTTTGGCGTCGGTTTTAAAAATGATAATAAAGCTGGAATGTTTAAGTTCACAATCAAGAGGCAAAAAAGGACACTGTGCTGCAAGTTATTAAAACTTTGAACTATAAACGTTTTATCCAAGAGTGTTAAATTTAACTTGGAGAGGAAGAGAGAAGATTATACATATCTTTAATCAAATATAAAGATATGTAGCTTTCAACTACAGAATGGCTATGGGGAGGAGTTTCCATTTTTTGTTTTGTTTTGTTCCTACCATTTTAATCAGTCACTTAGCGACTATATCTTAAGATAAGTTACCAAAAAGAGAATGGAACTATTAGCAGTAAGGCTACTTATTAATTTTAATTGAAATTATGGTATAGTAATCAATACCTGGTTAACAAAAACAAAGTTTATACATATTAATATAAAATTTATAAACACAAAATTTTAACTTTGTTTCAAGAAAATTATGTTACCTTAGTAATGTAAATTATCGGAGCTCCATAGGCAGGATTTGATGACTAATATTCATAATACATAAATAACCAAACAAATAACTTATATATATTTTTTTAATTTCATAACCTCGTAATTTGTTTCCATTACAATATAAGATAAACTTTAAGTATAAGTGCCAACCTAAATCCAGAGGTCCCGAGATTAGGTTTCTCGTGCAACTGAGCTAAATAGAATAAAACTATTTTTTATATATATAACATTAGGAGAATTATACATATATATAATTATATATATTATATATATAAATATATAAATATATTTATATATATTATATAAATATATTTAATAAAATTTATATTTTTCCTTTCCTTTTTTTTCACTTTTTTTTCACAGTGGCGCCTTAACGCTTTTCGATAAGGTTAGGATAGAGCAACCTACTATTTTCAAATGTGGTTTAGGTTATCAGCCAGGAAGGGTATTTTCTTAGAAGTAAGGCCAGAGGACAGTCTAAGATAAACATTAGGTATGAGGCTAAGGTTTTACCCACAATAATGGATGGACAATCAATTGATGTAGGGTTGGAGGAGGATGCTGCTACCACGACACCACAGCAGGAAAAGGTAGTTAGGGACCAAGTAGTGGTTGAGGATTTGAGCGACGACTCATCCCAAACTTATTTTGAGGGTCCGTCACCAGACGGGGAAAAAATCCCTCTTTTCCCTATGGAAGTTCCCCATAGTACCCCTTCGTTGGACCTTATGGCGGGTATCCAACAGTTGTTAATGGAGATGAGGGAAAGGCTGTTAGTCCTCGAGAGAAAGCTCGTTTCCACTCAGGAGGAAACCCGCAGTGAGATTATGCGTCACATCGGGTCATTAACGGTCAGTATGAGGGAAGAGTTTTCAGCGGCAATAGGCAAGACCAGGGCCGACTTTGAGGTTAGAGTCGAGGCCACTGAAGAGCGGCTCAGGCAGGAGCTGGCCAGTGTTAAGAAAGAGATCCTGGAGTCAAGGGATGAGTTTAGCTTGACCTTGGAGTCAAACCAAAGGTTGACGGCACAGAAGCAAGAACAGCAGGTCGCACAGCTAGAGGAAGGATTGAATAGACTAAGCCTAGAGGTGCGTACAGGGAACGAGAGTCAGACAAATACACTGGGGATTCTGAACTCTACTGTTAGCTCAATGAAGGACAAGAACCAGGATTTAGCCAGAAACCAGGTGGTGTTGGATCAGAGGTTGGCTGATACAGCCGAGGAGGTAAAGATGGTAAAGAACCAGCTTGAGGGATTGTCAGACCAGGTCAGGTTAGGAGGGCTGGGTGACTTAAGCCCATTTTCTTCATCTTTGTGTACCCTTTTAGGAGACCGGGCTCTTGGAGATAGACTCCCTAAATTCAATCGCAGGAGTGGGCAGGATCCCGTTAGCCACCTCAACACTCTGGAGGAACTTTTTGAAGGGCGTCGACTAAATGATAAGGAAAAAATATGGTTAGGGGGCAGTTCCCTCACTGGTGACGCTTTGCCTTGGTGGTCGGTAGTACGCGACAGCATCACAGGCTGGGAGGAGTTTCGAACCCTATTCCTAGCCATGTTTTGGAGTGTGGAGGTCCAGGGCCAAATGAGGGCTAAATTTCATGCGTTAAGGTACCATGAGAATGGAGGTACTCTGGAGGGTTACCTTGCCGACATGTATAGTAAAAGTAGGAATTTCGAGTCGAACATCAGTGACTCTGAGTTGATATATATGGTCACGCATCAACTACCCATACGGTACCGCGAGATGTTGGTAGGGATTACCTACAACACTTTGGAGGAGTTTAGGGCCGGACTGCAGCGCTTGGACGCCTTGGAACAGGATAGGCGTAGGGACAAAGTAGGATAGTTCAGTTCCCCGCTTCATAGGAGGCCTAACGTGGAACAGCGGATAGGACCTACTCCACAGTTTCAACTGGGAGCACGTCCACAGGAAGCGTGGAGGAGAGTGTAATCCCTAAGCTCCAAACTAGAGGGATTCAATACATAAATATAAACAAAATCTACAGTTAAATAAAAATAAAATAGAATATAGAGGAGCGCGCAAAGTGAATATCCTAAAGTTGTGAGTTATAAAATGCTGGACATTTAGCATGTCCCCAGCGCACGCAACTCACTCTTGTGAGTAGCGGGAAACAACGGTCCACCTTCTCAGGTTGCCTAACATATAAATATATAAAAAGGTTGAAGGCTAATCCCTCGCACCTTTTCTAGACATAGGGATAATATGGCGTAATTATGTAATAGAATAAATTCAAGTCTTAGAATCTTTTAGATTTAATTTATGCCAAACTTTATTAAATAATAAGGATATTATTTGAAGAGCATTTAATAATTCAGTTATATATATACTATCCAATAAAAACATTGTTCCATAAATATTTACTCTTTTCCTTCTAATCATTACGTTATTTATTATGTACCCTAAACATATTACGTAAATACAAATATTGATGCATAATATTAATTTAATATGATCATACGTCATACAGTAAATGATCTCTCCTAACTAACACATTTTTGATGTTGTTGCGAAAATGCCACATGTTACTAAAAGTTTTAGTTCCATCAAAAATACCTAAAGCCAATATCATTTAACTTTACGCTAATAACCTACTAGCGTAACTCACAATAGCCTTCGCCTATGTCCTAAACAAGGATTATAGTACTATTATAAATATCCAGGATATTTCCTAACATTACCCCATTAAGTTTGTTTATTTGTTACTATTTTGGCACAAAATAGATATTAACAAAACTATCCTAAAAATAACAATCGAGAAACTAGTAAAAAAAAAAAAAAAGTTAAGTTGATCTATATAATAATCTAGTGCAATACTCCATTCTATTAATATTGAAAATCTCGGCACTATATTTCAAACACTTTCCCACCTTAATGTTTACCAAACCCAAAATGCTACATTTGCAATAGAGACGAAATAAAGTTAATTTTGAAATTTTTGACTTTCAATCATTATGGATAATATTGAAAAGTTCTGATCTAACAACACTCGCAAATTTTCATATTTACTACACTCGTCTAACCTAAATACTACTGAGAAACAAATAAAGTTAATTGGTTGAGTATAAAGTTCGCGCATAATGCCTAATATCCATAACACAGAAAATGTCTGACTTTACAATACTCTCATTATAAAGTAAATTAAAAGACGAAGATTTACGCAAATACTTTATAATTAAATTTGATAAAAGATCTAAAAAGAATTTTGACTAGTTCCCATAATTTACATTTAAACCGAAATTGGATTTTATTCTTACATTAATATAATATGTCTGTTACGCCGATGCTTAGTCCTACATGGTCGCAGCCAAGTCCAAGAGTGACGTCTTCCTCGACGGATGGTCTTTTATATGGCACACTCATCGAACAGGATAGGCACAAAGGAAGGGGGTGCGCCGGCAGAAGAACATTCTATATTATTCTGGCAAAGCCTGGCAGTTACCATCTTCTTCTCGTTTCTTGAAGTTGGGCGGATTGATCCTGGTAGCGGTGGTGCCGGGCTCTAGTGGCGAAAGGCGGAACTTGGCTCAGTCTTGGCAGTTGTTCGCTTGTGGTTCGTGTAGTCGGATGTTCGTTTGCGCAAGGTGCTCGGCAAGATTAGTGGTATTGGGTAAGTGATGTTTATACTTGACTGTCCCCATTCTGTTGACTTGGAGCAATAATTGCTACAAGAGATAGACCTCCTCGCGACCATTCAGGCCGTAGTTTAGTTTGGGGTGCCCAGTCAGAGCACCACTATCCTGGTAGAGGTCGGGAAAACCCCCATCATAACCTTGAGGTAAGAGACAAGAGGTCAGTCAGCGGACCTTTTCCCCACCCTAGAAACCACCCTTATGGGGACAACGACAGGGACTTTAGGAGTAACTCCCATACCCCATTTCAACCGTCCCAGACGAACCCTCAACATAGAGTACCAGCTAACATGGGTTCATTTTATCAAGGGCAAGCAACCCGTGGTTCTAGTCATCATCCTCAACCAGTTGATGTAAATGTAATCGTCAAAGAGGGAAACTGTTGACCTGCGATGTAGGCAGCCCAGACCGGTCGCAGGTTCCATACACTCTGGGAACATTTTTAGTAGGTCAAGAAAAGGTCAACACACTTGGATCTTAGGGAAGAATTACTAAATGAAAAGGAATAAATGGAGATGTCAAGAAATCCGACGTGTCCCGAGCTTATGTTAGAAGTTGAAGTATTATCTCCGGGTTGTCTATTAGATTCAGGAGCACCATAGGACAAGATCGGTTAAATTCGCTGGCGGTTTGTTCTATACTTAAGGATGTAAATGTTGAATTTCCAAACTTCAACAACAAAGTCATCGATGTGTTTGTCAGTCAGAAGAACAGAAGTAGCCAACTTTTGTACTTATAATTAAATAGTGTAGTCCCTTGAATACAGATTTGAATATGGGAAGACAATATTGATATCAATATCTTAAAAAGATGATTAAAGACTTGTATTAGTAAAACATTCAATTATTTTAAAAGCAAATTAAATGTTAACATTAAGGGCTGGTCAACCCTTTCGTGAGCCGCCTCTCTGGTGAAATGAGGTACATGGCTCTACAAGTTGCCAGCACTGCATAGGTGGCGGCCTGGAAAGACGCAACAATGTGGATTACAATTGATTATATCCAAATCCGGCTACACAATTAAAACACTTAAAACTACAAAAAAAGAATAAAATAGAAACTCTAGGAATGATTGGTGAACGATCCCCAGCATCCAACAAATAACCTGCGGCATTTTTTTCTCAAGGTTGGAAGGTACACACCTTATTATACAAGTCAGGTATCAATCTAAGGAAAGATAAGAAAGATAAAACAAAAGTGTGAAGAGATTTCTTTTCAATAGTATTGTGGAAAGGGTCATTTCAGCCATATATATTATTTTAAAATGTTAATGGCTAATTTCGACAATCAGTAATAGATTATTTGTTATTGTTAAAGTATCTACGTCAAAGAAGTTAAGAAATACCCCATGTGAAGAGAAGATGCACCCCGAAGACCTACACGATAAGAATGTGCCTACAAAATGAGAGAGAGAAAATCCTGTAAGTGAGTATTTAAAATATATGTATAATGGTTATAACCAGCGTCAACATTAAGGCTAGTCCCTCTGTGCCGGTAGCTGTTAGACTGGGCAGACTTGTGATAGTCACATGAATATTAAAACTTGTGAAAGGGCAGGAACCCACACAACTTTTATTGGAAATGAATAGCATCGAGAATTATTAATTGTTTTATGGTGAAACTTTGAAGGTTATTTATTTATATTTTGTACATGTCAGAAGAAAATATAGTTAGAGGAAGAGACAAGCGAGTGGGATTTTCTGAGAGTAAAGTAACATCACAACCAAGGTCATTCTTTATTCATGTATGTGAAGCAGACAAGTAACATGACGAGGTCTAAGACGTTTTAAGCATTTTCAGTTTAAGTATAATGAAGTTATTTTAAGAAAAAGAAGTTAAATCCATGAACGTTATCTGCAATTGTTACCCTATGATAGGGCTTGTGTGTTTACAAGCATGCACTGTATACTTGAGATGTGTAGCTCCAACAGCTGAGAAGAGACGCACTGGAACTTTTGATTTCACCAATTAGTCGCCATAAGTAGGTCCCAGAAAGTGTGGCACCTGGTTTCCGTCATTACTTTCTTTGCAGTCAGGAATGAGGGAAGTTATTTCCCATATCTTATAACAGACAACATTGTGTAAATGTCCTTTTTATTATTTCGCTTAGTATTTATTTTAAAACACCCTATGAAGTTATAAATTATTCATACGTGTAGCACCTTATGATAAGTGCTTGATATTTATGTGAAAATGGCCAAGTATTTCAATGGTAGGCCTATACTTATGATAGGGCACGTTATAACATTTTGTATGTCTATTTCTAAACAACCTATAATTTCATTGAATAGTTATGTCAAACTACTATATTATTTAATATATTGTGTCATTGTAGTCTATGTTTATCTCAGGGTTTGAAAAAGGTTTTTTTCTTCATATAATCAACTAATGTTTGTAATTATTATTTTTAACTTGTTTAATTTTCTCATATGGTGTATGTAAATCACCTGGCAGAGGATTGTTATGATAATCTCACTTTAAGAAGTTGAAATTCAAATTTTGAGAGTCAGCATTCGCGACCAGTGGTGTAATAAGAAGTCTAGGGGGCTGTAGGTACCCAAACAGTTAGGGTGAGTTTAGTGGGTCAATTGAAGATGATTGGGGGCACAGTACATTTCAGGAAACACCAATTTGGCATGAGTTCATGAGTTTTTTTGTTGTTTTTTTTGAACAATTGTCCCATAAGTTGCAATAGGAGAGTCTCATATTGTAACACGACTATGTTTCTATTTAACCTTTGCCATCCACTTAGCTATTTAATATTTAAGAACTTTGGTTTAGTTAAAGAGTGTGTAAACTAATAATTTTAATATGTCCAGTCTACCGCTAAAGTGTGGTTTTGTTTCAATGTAATGAGGGTAGTTTTGTTTTGTGTTAGTAATTCAATTATATATAGGTCTAGAGAATGCTGACACCTTATACTATATAAGGCATGCATTAGCCATGTAACAAATTTGTGTAAATATTTGTAAAAAAAAAAGTTATGTAAAAACCAAGGTAGAAGACGAATGTTTCACTTGAAGGACAGCTAGAGTGCCATTTGAATTTGCTCAAATAGCTGGTGTAGTGCGGTTGAAACCCAGGAGCATGTGTTTTAATTTGTCGCTTTGGTTGCGAGGACACCCAAATATAACAAGTGCGCGTTCTCAAAACCTGTAAACCAATATGTAAAAATTAAATGAATGTACATTTCCGAGCAACCTTACCTGCAAGGATCTCAACGGTGCCAAGTTTAGAAGAAAGGAAAAGTCGTTAGACAATGAACCTTAGCTCCTAGAACTCTAAGTGTACCAAAAGCTGGAAATGTTCCAGTAGCAGTTTTCAATACTAAAACTAACTTCTGAAACATTAGGGGGCAAATCTGTGACAAAGAAAACCCTCCCCTTTAATTATAATTAATTAGAGAAACAAAATATACATATAGTTTGGTCTTACGATTCATTAAAGTATTTCTCTTTGCCATTTCCTTTTACTAAAGCTCTCATCCATACGTCACTATTATAGCAATATTGCTAGCTCTAAATTGTATCACCTCTTTGGTGTGTAGTTGGAAAGTTTTTTTTTTAGTGGTTTTTGAAGAATTGAAGTGGACGATAAGTTTTTTAGTTTTGGTATTCTTTTGGCGTCGGTTTTAAAAATGATAATAAAGCTGGAATGTTTAAGTTCACAATCAAGAGGCAAAAAAGGACACTGTGCTGCAAGTTATTAAAACTTTGAACTATAAACGTTTTATCCAAGAGTGTTAAATTTAACTTGGAGAGGAAGAGAGAAGATTATACATATCTTTAATCAAATATAAAGATGTGTAGCTTTCAACTACAAAATGGCTATGGGGAGGAGTTTCCATTTTTTGTTTTGTTTTGTTCCTACCTTTTTAATCAGTCACTTAGCGACTATATCTTAAGATAAGTTACCAAAAAGAGAATGGAACTATTAGCAGTAAGGCTACTTATTAATTTTAATTGAAATTATGGTATAGTAATCAATACCTGGTTAACAAAAACAAAGTTTATACATATTAATATAAAATTTATAAACACAAAATTTTAACTTTGTTTCAAGAAAATTATGTTACCTTAGTAATGTAAATTATCGGAGCTCCATAGGCAGGATTTGATGACTAATATTCATAATACATAAATAACCAAACAAATAACTTATATATATTTTTTTAATTTCATAACCTCGTAATTTGTTTCCATTACAATATAAGATAAACTTTAAGTATAAGTGCCAACCTAAATCCAGAGGTCCCGAGATTAGGTTTCTCGTGCAACTGAGCTAAATAGAATAAAACTATTTTTTATATATATAACATTAGGAGAATTATACATATATATAATTATATATATTATATATATAAATATATAAATATATTTATATATATTATATAAATATATTTAATAAAATTTATATTTTTCCTTTCCTTTTTTTTCACTTTTTTTTCACAGTGGCGCCTTAACGCTTTTCGATAAGGTTAGGATAGAGCAACCTACTATTTTCAAATGTGGTTTAGGTTATCAGCCAGGAAGGGTATTTTCTTAGAAGTAAGGCCAGAGGACAGTCTAAGATAAACATTAGGTATGAGGCTAAGGTTTTACCCACAATAATGGATGGACAATCAATTGATGTAGGGTTGGAGGATGATGCTGCTACCACGACACCACAGCAGGAAAAGGTAGTTAGGGACCAAGTAGTGGTTGAGGATTTGAGCGACGACTCATCCCAAACTTATTTTGAGGGTCCGTCACCAGACGGGGAAAAAATCCCTCTTTTCCCTATGGAAGTTCCCCATAGTACCCCTTCGTTGGACCTTATGGCGGGTATCCAACAGTTGTTAATGGAGATGAGGGAAAGGCTGTTAGTCCTCGAGAGAAAGCTCGTTTCCACTCAGGAGGAAACCCGCAGTGAGATTATGCGTCACATCGGGTCATTAACGGTCAGTATGAGGGAAGAGTTTTCAGCGGCAATAGGCAAGACCAGGGCCGACTTTGAGGTTAGAGTCGAGGCCACTGAAGAGCGGCTCAGGCAGGAGCTGGCCAGTGTTAAGAAAGAGATCCTGGAGTCAAGGGATGAGTTTAGCTTGACCTTGGAGTCAAACCAAAGGTTGACGGCACAGAAGCAAGAACAGCAGGTCGCACAGCTAGAGGAAGGATTGAATAGACTAAGCCTAGAGGTGCGTACAGGGAACGAGAGTCAGACAAATACACTGGGGATTCTGAACTCTACTGTTAGCTCAATGAAGGACAAGAACCAGGATTTAGCCAGAAACCAGGTGGTGTTGGATCAGAGGTTGGCTGATACAGCCGAGGAGGTAAAGATGGTAAAGAACCAGCTTGAGGGATTGTCAGACCAGGTCAGGTTAGGAGGGCTGGGTGACTTAAGCCATTTTCTTCATCTTTGTGTACCCTTTTAGGAGACCGGGCTCTTGGAGATAGACTCCCTAAATTCAATCGCAGGAGTGGGCAGGATCCCGTTAGCCACCTCAACACTCTGGAGGAACTTTTTGAAGGGCGTCGACTAAATGATAAGGAAAAAATATGGTTAGGGGGCAGTTCCCTCACTGGTGACGCTTTGCCTTGGTGGTCGGTAGTACGCGACAGCATCACAGGCTGGGAGGAGTTTCGAACCCTATTCCTAGCCATGTTTTGGAGTGTGGAGGTCCAGGGCCAAATGAGGGCTAAATTTCATGCGTTAAGGTACCATGAGAATGGAGGTACTCTGGAGGGTTACCTTGCCGACATGTATAGTAAAAGTAGGAATTTCGAGTCGAACATCAGTGACTCTGAGTTGATATATATGGTCACGCATCAACTACCCATACGGTACCGCGAGATGTTGGTAGGGATTACCTACAACACTTTGGAGGAGTTTAGGGCCGGACTGCAGCGCTTGGACGCCTTGGAACAGGATAGGCGTAGGGACAAAGTAGGATAGTTCAGTTCCCCGCTTCATAGGAGGCCTAACGTGGAACAGCGGATAGGACCTACTCCACAGTTTCAACTGGGAGCACGTCCACAGGAAGCGTGGAGGAGAGTGTAATCCCTAAGCTCCAAACTAGAGGGATTCAATACATAAATATAAACAAAATCTACAGTTAAATAAAAATAAAATAGAATATAGAGGAGCGCGCAAAGTGAATATCCTAAAGTTGTGAGTTATAAAATGCTGGACATTTAGCATGTCCCCAGCGCACGCAACTCACTCTTGTGAGTAGCGGGAAACAACGGTCCACCTTCTCAGGTTGCCTAACATATAAATATATAAAAAGGTTGAAGGCTAATCCCTCGCACCTTTTCTAGACATAGGGATAATATGGCGTAATTATGTAATAGAATAAATTCAAGTCTTAGAATCTTTTAGATTTAATTTATGCCAAACTTTATTAAATAATAAGGATATTATTTGAAGAGCATTTAATAATTCAGTTATATATATACTATCCAATAAAAACATTGTTCCATAAATATTTACTCTTTTCCTTCTAATCATTACGTTATTTATTATGTACCCTAAACATATTACGTAAATACAAATATTGATGCATAATATTAATTTAATATGATCATACGTCATACAGTAAATGATCTCTCCTAACTAACACATTTTTGATGTTGTTGCGAAAATGCCACATGTTACTAAAAGTTTTAGTTCCATCAAAAATACCTAAAGCCAATATCATTTAACTTTACGCTAATAACCTACTAGCGTAACTCACAATAGCCTTCGCCTATGTCCTAAACAAGGATTATAGTACTATTATAAATATCCAGGATATTTCCTAACATTACCCCATTAAGTTTGTTTATTTGTTACTATTTTGGCACAAAATAGATATTAACAAAACTATCCTAAAAATAACAATCGAGAAACTAGTAAAAAAAAAAAAAGTTAAGTTGATCTATATAATAATCTAGTGCAATACTCCATTCTATTAATATTGAAAATCTCGGCACTATATTTCAAACACTTTCCCACCTTAATGTTTACCAAACCCAAAATGCTACATTTGCAATAGAGACGAAATAAAGTTAATTTTGAAATTTTTGACTTTCAATCATTATGGATAATATTGAAAAGTTCTGATCTAACAACACTCGCAAATTTTCATATTTACTACACTCGTCTAACCTAAATACTACTGAGAAACAAATAAAGTTAATTGGTTGAGTATAAAGTTCGCGCATAATGCCTAATATCCATAACACAGAAAATGTCTGACTTTACAATACTCTCATTATAAAGTAAATTAAAAGACGAAGATTTACGCAAATACTTTATAATTAAATTTGATAAAAGATCTAAAAAGAATTTTGACTAGTTCCCATAATTTACATTTAAACCGAAATTGGATTTTATTCTTACATTAATATAATATGTCTGTTACGCCGATGCTTAGTCCTACATGGTCGCAGCCAAGTCCAAGAGTGACGTCTTCCTCGACGGATGGTCTTTTATATGGCACACTCATCGAACAGGATAGGCACAAAGGAAGGGGGTGCGCCGGCAGAAGAACATTCTATATTATTCTGGCAAAGCCTGGCAGTTACCATCTTCTTCTCGTTTCTTGAAGTTGGGCGGATTGATCCTGGTAGCGGTGGTGCCGGGCTCTAGTGGCGAAAGGCGGAACTTGGCTCAGTCTTGGCAGTTGTTCGCTTGTGGTTCGTGTAGTCGGATGTTCGTTTGCGCAAGGTGCTCGGCAAGATTAGTGGTATTGGGTAAGTGATGTTTATACTTGACTGTCCCCATTCTGTTGACTTGGAGCAATAATTGCTACAAGAGATAGACCTCCTCGCGACCATTCAGGCCGTAGTTTAGTTTGGGGTGCCCAGTCAGAGCACCACTATCCTGGTAGAGGTCGGGAAAACCCCCATCATAACCTTGAGGTAAGAGACAAGAGGTCAGTCAGCGGACCTTTTCCCCACCCTAGAAACCACCCTTATGGGGACAACGACAGGGACTTTAGGAGTAACTCCCATACCCCATTTCAACCGTCCCAGACGAACCCTCAACATAGAGTACCAGCTAACATGGGTTCATTTTATCAAGGGCAAGCAACCCGTGGTTCTAGTCATCATCCTCAACCAGTTGATGTAAATGTAATCGTCAAAGAGGGAAACTGTTGACCTGCGATGTAGGCAGCCCAGACCGGTCGCAGGTTCCATACACTCTGGGAACATTTTTAGTAGGTCAAGAAAAGGTCAACACACTTGGATCTTAGGGAAGAATTACTAAATGAAAAGGAATAAATGGAGATGTCAAGAAATCCGACGTGTCCCGAGCTTATGTTAGAAGTTGAAGTATTATCTCCGGGTTGTCTATTAGATTCAGGAGCACCATAGGACAAGATCGGTTAAATTCGCTGGCGGTTTGTTCTATACTTAAGGATGTAAATGTTGAATTTCCAAACTTCAACAACAGAGTCATCGATGTGTTTGTCAGTCAGAAGAACAGAAGTAGCCAACTTTTGTACTTATAATTAAATAGTGTAGTCCCTTGAATACAGATTTGAATATGGGAAGACAATATTGATATCAATATCTTAAAAAGATGATTAAAGACTTGTATTAGTAAAACATTCAATTATTTTAAAAGCAAATTAAATGTTAACATTAAGGGCTGGTCAACCCTTTCGTGAGCCGCCTCTCTGGTGAAATGAGGTACATGGCTCTACAAGTTGCCAGCACTGCATAGGTGGCGGCCTGGAAAGACGCAACAATGTGGATTACAATTGATTATATCCAAATCCGGCTACACAATTAAAACACTTAAAACTACAAAAAAAGAATAAAATAGAAACTCTAGGAATGATTGGTGAACGATCCCCAGCATCCAACAAATAACCTGCGGCATTTTTTTCTCAAGGTTGGAAGGTACACACCTTATTATACAAGTCAGGTATCAATCTAAGGAAAGATAAGAAAGATAAAACAAAAGTGTGAAGAGATTTCTTTTCAATAGTATTGTGGAAAGGGTCATTTCAGCCATATATATTATTTTAAAATGTTAATGGCTAATTTCGACAATCAGTAATAGATTATTTGTTATTGTTAAAGTATCTACGTCAAAGAAGTTAAGAAATACCCCATGTGAAGAGAAGATGCACCCCGAAGACCTACACGATAAGAATGTGCCTACAAAATGAGAGAGAGAAAATCCTGTAAGTGAGTATTTAAAATATATGTATAATGGTTATAACCAGCGTCAACATTAAGGCTAGTCCCTCTGTGCCGGTAGCTGTTAGACTGGGCAGACTTGTGATAGTCACATGAATATTAAAACTTGTGAAAGGGCAGGAACCCACACAACTTTTATTGGAAATGAATAGCATCGAGAATTATTAATTGTTTTATGGTGAAACTTTGAAGGTTATTTATTTATATTTTGTACATGTCAGAAGAAAATATAGTTAGAGGAAGAGACAAGCGAGTGGGATTTTCTGAGAGTAAAGTAACATCACAACCAAGGTCATTCTTTATTCATGTATGTGAAGCAGACAAGTAACATGACGAGGTCTAAGACGTTTTAAGCATTTTCAGTTTAAGTATAATGAAGTTATTTTAAGAAAAAGAAGTTAAATCCATGAACGTTATCTGCAATTGTTACCCTATGATAGGGCTTGTGTGTTTACAAGCATGCACTGTATACTTGAGATGTGTAGCTCCAACAGCTGAGAAGAGACGCACTGGAACTTTTGATTTCACCAATTAGTCGCCATAAGTAGGTCCCAGAAAGTGTGGCACCTGGTTTCCGTCATTACTTTCTTTGCAGTCAGGAATGAGGGAAGTTATTTCCCATATCTTATAACAGACAACATTGTGTAAATGTCCTTTTTATTATTTCGCTTAGTATTTATTTTAAAACACCCTATGAAGTTATAAATTATTCATACGTGTAGCACCTTATGATAAGTGCTTGATATTTATGTGAAAATGGCCAAGTATTTCAATGGTAGGCCTATACTTATGATAGGGCACGTTATAACATTTTGTATGTCTATTTCTAAACAACCTATAATTTCATTGAATAGTTATGTCAAACTACTATATTATTTAATATATTGTGTCATTGTAGTCTATGTTTATCTCAGGGTTTGAAAAAGGTTTTTTTCTTCATATAATCAACTAATGTTTGTAATTATTATTTTTAACTTGTTTAATTTTCTCATATGGTGTATGTAAATCACCTGGCAGAGGATTATTATGATAATCTCACTTTAAGAAGTTGAAATTCAAATTTTGAGAGTCAGCATTCGCGACCAGTGGTGTAATAAGAAGTCTAGGGGGCTGTAGGTACCCAAACAGTTAGGGTGAGTTTAGTGGGTCAATTGAAGATGATTGGGGGCACAGTACATTTCAGGAAACACCAATTTGGCATGAGTTCATGAGTTTTTTTGTTGTTTTTTTTGAACAATTGTCCCATAAGTTGCAAGAGGAGAGTCTCATATTGTAACACGACTATGTTTCTATTTAACCTTTGCCATCCACTTAGCTATTTAATATTTAAGAACTTTGGTTTAGTTAAAGAGTGTGTAAACTAATAATTTTAATATGTCCAGTCTACCGCTAAAGTGTGGTTTTGTTTCAATGTAATGAGGGTAGTTTTGTTTTGTGTTAGTAATTCAATTATATATAGGTCTAGAGAATGCTGACACCTTATACTATATAAGGCATGCATTAGCCATGTAACAAATTTGTGTAAATATTTGTAAAAAAAAAAGTTATGTAAAAACCAAGGTAGAAGACGAATGTTTCACTTGAAGGACAGCTAGAGTGCCATTTGAATTTGCTCAAATAGCTGGTGTAGTGCGGTTGAAACCCAGGAGCATGTGTTTTAATTTGTCGCTTTGGTTGCGAGGACACCCAAATATAACAAGTGCGCGTTCTCAAAACCTGTAAACCAATATGTAAAAATTAAATGAATGTACATTTCCGAGCAACCTTACCTGCAAGGATCTCAACGGTGCCAAGTTTAGAAGAAAGGAAAAGTCGTTAGACAATGAACCTTAGCTCCTAGAACTCTAAGTGTACCAAAAGCTGGAAATGTTCCAGTAGCAGTTTTCAATACTAAAACTAACTTCTGAAACATTAGGGGGCAAATCTGTGACAAAGAAAACCCTCCCCTTTAATTATAATTAATTAGAGAAACAAAATATACATATAGTTTGGTCTTACGATTCATTAAAGTATTTCTCTTTGCCATTTCCTTTTACTAAAGCTCTCATCCATACGTCACTATTATAGCAATATTGCTAGCTCTAAATTGTATCACCTCTTTGGTGTGTAGTTGAAAAGTTTTTTTTTTAGTGGTTTTTGAAGAATTGAAGTGGACGATAAGTTTTTTAGTTTTGGTATTCTTTTGGCGTCGGTTTTAAAAATGATAATAAAGCTGGAATGTTTAAGTTCACAATCAAGAGGCAAAAAAGGACACTGTGCTGCAAGTTATTAAAACTTTGAACTATAAACGTTTTATCCAAGAGTGTTAAATTTAACTTGGAGAGGAAGAGAGAAGATTATACATATCTTTAATCAAATATAAAGATGTGTAGCTTTCAACTACAAAATGGCTATGGGGAGGAGTTTCCATTTTTTGTTTTGTTTTGTTCCTACCTTTTTAATCAGTCACTTAGCGACTATATCTTAAGATAAGTTACCAAAAAGAGAATGGAACTATGAGCAGTAAGGCTACTTATTAATTTTAATTGAAATTATGGTATAGTAATCAATACCTGGTTAACAAAAACAAAGTTTATACATATTAATATAAAATTTATAAACACAAAATTTTAACTTTGTTTCAAGAAAATTATGTTACCTTAGTAATGTAAATTATCGGAGCTCCATAGGCAGGATTTGATGACTAATATTCAGAATACATAAATAACCAAACAAATAACTTATGTTTTTTTTTAAATTTCATAACCTCGTAATTTGTTTCCATTACAATATAAGATAAACTTTAAGTATAAGTGCCTACCTAAATCCAGAGGTCCCGAGATTAGGTTTCTCGTGCAACTGAGCTAGATAGAATAAAACTATTTTTTATATATACAACTCTAGGAGAACCACGGAAAAGTAAAAATATTTTTCACAATAGTAAGCTAGAATGAATACAACCTATCATCTTCATATATTTATTAAGCCATTCGAAAGATAATTCTAAAAGGATCATAATAAGCACATCTTGAAAGTGTATCCTTATAACATAACCATATTTATGAATCATACTTATTATAATGCAACTAGTAAGGTTTTGTTCATAACAATACTCCTAAATCTATAGTTGGTCATAAACAACATTATTCCCAATCAACAATCCGTGAGGCGTGGGTAACTATGACATGGAACTAATTAAGTTATTTCAACTCTATCAGCTAAGCTTAGCAGTATATTCCTAACATTACAAAAATACTTAATGTATTTATCCAACAATACTAAACATCCCATGTTACT
>JBCFYV010004647.1:0-17429 GCA_039000515.1 Timema cristinae
AATATTGTTTTTTTTTTGTGTGTTGGGTTTTTTGATTAAAAAGTATTCTAAATTGTTTAGGCTTAAAAAAGTGAGAAAAAGTGGGGAAATTTTTCGTTACCCCCATGGTGGGAACCCTGCTACTTTTTTATTCAAAATAGTTTTTTTTATTTGTCCTCCCCGAGACTGGGGGTTTGGGCCCCCCCACTGGTTCACCCTGTACAATTTTTTTGGGAAGGGGACCGGGGAATTTAACCTGGGATTCTCTGGATGTGTAGCCCAGGAAAAAAACTCCCGACCACTAGACTAAAGGGGGGTTATTAGTAAATGTTGTACACAATGAAAGTGTTCGGGATCATACTTTCCAACCCCGGGGTAAAAACCCCATTTAAACAACACAAAAAATGATAAGGATAAAAAGGGGGGTAGAAATTTTTAAGGAAATGCAGCAGGGGTTTGCGTTTAAGGGGGGTAAAGCATTTAGGGGAAAGTGGGGCCCCTTTTTGGGCCCGGGGGGTTCTAAAAGATTTTTAACTTTTAATGATTGGAAAAAAATAAAATTTTTTTAAAAGTAATTAACTTTTAAAAAAGTTGAATCTTTTTAAAAATTAATGATGGGTTGGAAAAAATTTAATGTTTAATGTAATTAAACCCTTTAAAAAGTATGAATCTTGTAATTAACTTTTAAAAAGATTTATAACTTTTATTGATTGGAAAAAATAAATGTTTAAAAAGTATGAATCCCCCTTTTAATTAAAATTTTAATGATTTTTAACTTTAAATTTTATTAAAAAAAAAAAAATGTTTAATGTAAAATTTAAATTTTAAACGTATGAATCTTGTAAAAGAATTAATGAAAGATTAGAAAAAAAAAAAATGTTTTAAAGTAAATTAACTTTTTTAAAAAATATTAAATTTTTTCCCAATAGGGTTCTTTAATTTATTTTAACTTTTTTTAATGATTGGAAAAAAAAAAATGTTTAATGTAAAAATTTAACCTTTTTAAAAAGTATGAAAACTTGTAAAAAAATTTAAAGATGATTGAAATAAATAATTTTTTTAAAAAGTTAATTTAATTTTAAAAGTACGAATCTTGTAATTTAAATTTTTTTAAAGATTGAAAAAAAAAATTTTTTAAAAAGTATGAAAACTTTTTAATTTAAAATTTTTTAAAGATTGAAACTATAAAATGTTTAAAAGTAATTAACTTTTAAACGTATGAATCTTTTTAATAAAAAGGGGTTTTAAAATGATTTTAAAATTTTAATGATTGGAAATAAATGTTTAATGTAATTAATTTTTTTAAAGGGATGAAAACTTTTAAAAAAAAGGGGTTTTTTTTAAAGATTTTTTTAAATTTTAAAAGATTGGGAAAAAAAAATTTTTAATGTATTTAAAAACTTGGTAAAAGATTTTTTTTTTTAAAAAAAGGGAAATTTTTGATTATAAACTTTTTATTGTAAATTTTTTTAAACAATGGGGGGAAAGAGGAGTTGGGGTGAAGGGGAGGAAAAGAAAAAATTTGGGAAAAAAACCCCCACACATAATTAAAATCTATTTAAAAGAATTTTAAAGGGTTTAAAACAATAGATAAAATACTAAAAAAAATTTGTTTTTTTTTTCCCCAAGTACAATAGCAAAAAAGTTATATTTTCTTAAATTTTTTTTTTGTTTATCTTAAAACACTAATCATTTTAACACTATAGAGTACGGGGAAACGTGAATTTTTTTTGGGGGTTTTTATTTTCTTGAAATTTTCGGGGTTTTAATCACTTACACTACAGAACATGAATATTTTTTTATACTTTAAACACTAATCACTTACACAATAAAGTACATGACGTGAAAAATTTTTTTGGGTTTAAAAGTTCTTGAAATTTTCTGTTTAATCACTTATTTTTATGAAAAAGGGAAATATTTTTTTATACATTAACACTAATCATTTAAAACACTATAGAGACCTCCCAGAACTTTTAATTTTTTTTTTTGGGAAAAATTTCTTGAAATTTTTTTGTTTTAATCATTTAAAACGTAGAAAACCCCCATGTTTTTTTTTTTCTCCCTTTAGAGCCCTGTTCATGAAAACACTATAAAAATTGAGGGGGTTCCCCCGGGAAGTCATTTTTTTTAAAATAAGGGAACCATGGAAGAGTTTTTTTTGACATTTCCCGGGCCCCCTCTTTTTATTTTTTGTCTTTCGATAAGCATGAAAAAACCCTATTGAATTTTTGTGTTTTTAAGTTTGAATCCTCCACTCTTTTTGGGAAAAAAAGCCTCCCCCATGATTTTTACCCAATCTCATCTGTCAAACAATTACGAAAATTTCCTTTAAGGGAAAAGCGTTTTTAACGCCGGTACTCTTCCCCCCTTTTAAACCCTTTTTGGGGTTTCTCCCCACCCCTTTTTAAACTGAGAATAAATAAAGTTTTAGGACGTAAACCAAAAAAACCTCAGTGATGACCCGACCTCAAAGTTCGTCTTTTTTAGTTTTAACCCGCACCCCCCTTTATTTATTTACGGGGCCAACCCTGTAAAACATTGTTTTGGGCCGGTAGGGGGAGGTGCCCCAGGTAATTTCTTTAGCTAACAGGGCAAGTCCCCTGGTATGAACCTTTTCAACATTTCATGTTAGAAAAGGGTTGAGTTTTGTTTTCCTTGTATTGAATTTTTTAACCCTTTACCAAAAAAAGGGGGAAGGGCAGGGAAACAAAAAAACGGGAAAATGAAAGACCGTACATGACTACCTTCGGGGGAATTTTTCCAAAATGGCAATCCCGCATAGACCCGGCATATCAAAGTAAATCTTTGGGGTTTCCATTTTCGATGATGGATTTTGGTTTTCTGACCCCGTCGGGGGCGGGTTTTTTTAAAGTTAGGGCTGGTTTATGAGGTTACCCGTTTCCAAATTTTCCCATCCCACCTGGTAGTTTAACTTTATTTTACGGAAAGCACCCCCTTGTTAGATAAATAGCCCGGCCAAATTTGCGGCATTTTTTTCAATAAAAAGGTTTAAAAAATTTGTTTTAAAATTTGTTTTCTCGGCTTTTACCCCCCCATTTCCGCTTTTAAAAACCGTTTAAAAAGGGGAAAGCCATCCCCCGGGGCGCTTTGTTTTGGAAACTGGAAACACGGTGAACTTTTCACCCATTTTTTAAAAAAACCCGTTCGCAAAAAACCAATATTTTAAAGATGACTTTTTGTGAATGCGTACCTATTTCCTTATCAGCAAAAGTTTTTAAAAGTTTCTCATTTTTTCCCCTACGGGGGGGGGAATCCCTTTTCCCCAGGCCCAGAACGGCAAGTCGGAATAGCGTGTGCACATCCCCGGGGAAAAATTCAAGATCTACCTGCAAGATATACCCCTATCCGCATGGGTCCTTTTACTTTTAAAAGCACGTCCAATCAGAAATTTTTTTTCATCTTCGAGCCCCCTTTAATTCCATAGGGAAGTGGGGAAACGGGCATACTAAATAAATTTAAGAGTCCATTCACGTTTTAGTTTTAAGCCCCAAATTTAAAAAACTCTGGTTTGGAAACGATAAAACGCGTCCATATAGCGATTATTTCGCAAACGCTTGACAAATTAGCCACAAAACTTTTTCCCTCCGGGGATAGCCCCCTAAAAGAATTGTGGGGTTGTCCAAAAATCTCGATTAATTCGAGCCGTCCCCGGGTTTTTTCTAAATAAGCCTGGTACGCTAGACGGGGGGCTGAAAGGGGGCCCAAACCCGGGGGTCGAGCCTATCGTCTTCATGCAAAACCCAACAAAAGTTCCAAAGACGTCGTCCATTTAGTGTCACGTCCGGTAACAGGTAAAAGGTTTGAAAAGTCCCAAAGATTCTTACATTCGAATACCCCAAACCTAAACAGGCTTTGATCATAGTCTTCCTGAGAGTATAAAATATCCGTGAGCGCTTTTGAAAAAAATTTTATCTTTACTCGGAAACCCGAGTCTCGTCCGGGCCCGCTCGAATGAATCCCAAAATTTTTCAAAGGGGGGGAAAAATCCTTTTCGTGTGACTAATTTAAGCGTTTATCCCCGGGGTGACACTTTTCGGATGATTTTAAAATTGCTCGGGTTTGGGGGGTAAGGGGTTTTCGCCCTTTCTCTAGGGAAGTACATAAAAACTGAAACTATCTATTTTTTTTTAAATTGTAATCCCCCCGGGAAAAAACCCCCACCAATTATATTTCATTTATTTTCTTTGAATCTTTTTCCCTATCCCCTCCCCAAAAAATTTTGACTTTTCCCCGGGGGTTATGAGAAAAGCTTTTCCCCCCCGGGAAAGGATCATTTCCCTCGGGGGCAAAGAGTGATTCGAGAAGGAAAAAAATTTCGGAAAAAAAAGGGGCGTTTTTGGGTTTACTTACGCTCAAAAAGGTTTACTTGGGTTTTTTAATTAATTTCTAAAAACGCCGCCCCTGGAAATACTCCCCACGATAAAGTCCAGTCAAGTTGGGGGAAAGATCCATAGCCCGAAAAACATCATTCTTGTAGGGGTTCTCGCATATATTGGGAATGAGAGGCGTATTATGGGGCGTCTCTTTTTAGCAGGAGGGTTTAAAGGTTTCATTGGTACGAACCCGGGAAATATAGTAAATCTTAGTTTTTCCGTTTTGCCGGGATCTCCGGAAACCCCTTTTTAAACAAATTGGTCAGCAAAACTTTCCCGGAAGGGGGACGGTAACCTTTTCCCGAAAGACAAACGTCCCAAAAATTTCATTTTTTTAAAGTACATTTTTCCTTTTTTTTCGAATTTTAAGGGTAACATGACGGGGGGTTTTAACAAATTTTTCGGTTAAAGAAAAATTTTTTGGGGCCCGGGGGCACCCCGTCTCTATAGGCATAATTAAACTCTCCCCGGTCCGCAATATACGAAAATCCTGTTTTCCCCCCCTGCTGCTTATAAAATGAAAGAAGTGGGGAAATTTTTTCCTTTTCCCCCTTTGGGGGAAATTAAAACCAAAAGGGGCCCCAAAAAAATTAAATGCAACTCCTTCCTTCCCAAAATTTCTTTTTTTAAAAACCCAAAGGCTTTTGTTTCCCCCGGAATCATCAACTAAAATTTGAATCTACATTTTCGAAGAAATACAAACCCCAAAAAAAAAAAACCAACAATATCCCCCAACCCCGCAAGTTAACAAACAAATCTTGACACCAAGTTTCAATTTTACCCAGATTTCTCAACGTCCAAGTTTGAACTAAATAACCAAGACAAGGGAAACCCTTTATAAAAAGGATACAAATTCAACTTAAAAAAACCGTCTATTAAACAAAAAAAATTTTTCCAATCATTATAACCCACTAAAATGCAATTAAATTTCCTTAAAAAACCTCAGATAATAAAAACCTCATCAAGAAAATGGTCCCAACCAGATACATAAACATTACAACCACAAGCAAAACATGAAGAAATTTTTTTAAAAACGCCCTATTTTAACCCCAAACAAAAAATTTAATTCAAATGAAAAAAATCAATGTTAAAAACCGATAAAAACACCATGGTTCTCTTAAACAAGGAAGATTACATACCAAAACCCCGATTTTATTTTCCCTAGTAACAACATTTCGAAAAATTTAAAGGGTGACCCACCAACAAAATCAGAGGAATTTTTTAAAAAAATCTTGAAGGGATCCCTTTAATCATTCAAAACCCTCTACCTTTAAAAACTTATTAATATAATCCCAATGCCCCAAACTTCACTTCACTACCCAAAATTCACAAACCCAACATCCCCTCAGACCACTCGTTAATTACCAAAATGCAAACCTGCATACAAACTTTCTAAAAAAATATCTAAAATATTAACTACAAATCTTTAACTTCCCAATTAATTTAATATAAAAAGTTCTATTTCCCCTTACTGAAAAACTTAAATCCATTTCCCTTCAACCAAAACTATAAATTCTGTCCCCGGAATATCCAACCCTTTTCACCAACGTACCTATCTCTGAAAAATCAATTAATTAAAAAAACCCTTTAAATTTAAAAAACTTCAATAAACATATATCGACCAAATCTCCAAGCTTTTTTCAAACATCACGAACAAAACTACTTCCAATTTTAAAACAATAATTTACTTGAAAAAGATGGGCTAGCAAAGGGTTTTCCAACAATTTCCGTTAATGTCAGAAATATTTTTTTCAGAAAAGACCCTATAATCTTTAATAGTTTAAATAATTCACTCAGCATACAATTCTTTTGCAGATATGTTGATGACATCCTCATTGTTTTCGATAATGAATATGACATCCCCGCAATTACCAACATCATCAACAACATCCACCCCAAACTGTCCTTTACTATCGAAAAAGAGAATAATAGCAGTATTAATTATTTAGATCTCCATATCACAAAAAGCTGTCATAACAAACTTATATACAAAATCTTCAGAAAACCTACTCACACGGATGCAATAATATCGCACAATTCAATCCACCCCATCTCTCATAAACTTGCTGCATTCAACAGTTTAATTCATCGCTTACTTCACATCCCTCTTAATAAAACTAATTACAAAATTGAACTCAACATCATCAAACAAATTGCTACCAACAATGGATATTCCCATTCCATTATCTACAAGATTTTACAGAACAAAAAATGAAACTCCATTCTGATAACTTCTTCACTACCCTCACCAATAATAATGTAAACCCCACTGAAAAGAAGAAATGGCTAAAATTCAATTACATCGGTCCGGAAACACATCACATCACCAATATCATCAAAAAATACAATCCTAATATTGCTTTTACAACCAATAATAATATCAAGAAAAACCTCAACAATATTAATCTTAACAGAAGTGACATCTATAAGAAGAACTGAATCTATCAACTCACTTGCGAATGCAACAGCATTTACATTGGTCAAACTGGTAAACTTCAGAACACGTTACAAAAAACACATTTCTGATTTCAAAATACGATAGAAACAAATCAAAGTTTGCCAAACATCTTAAATATTCTAACCACCAACCAAGACCCATTGAACAATGTCTCAAACCCCTTTATCTCGCTCACAAAGGACCCATGTTAAACACCGCTGAGAATTTTTTCATTCATGCAGCTACTCTTCAGAAAAACCCATTCTTAATGAACAACTCCAATCATCCAACCAAATCTTAGTTAATACATTAAAACGTCTACCTAAGCATATTAAAGTATCTAACCCGTCATCCTGCTCTACCCTCCATCGTAGCTAAATGGCCCGTTCGAGCCGGAGCCGAGAAGATGTAGACCACCTTCTCTTCCTTAATCCCATCCATTTTTCCGGTTATTTTACTCTCTTACACCCTGTTTTCAAACATTATCCCACACACCATCATTCAACTATTTTTCTAATCAGGTTGGCTGTACTGATTTTTTAACTTTCTTTTTTATCATCGCCACTCTCCACTGACTTCAGTCCGCTTCCTAAGTTCGATCTCATCATGTCCTACCACCCTTCGGATTAAGTTTTTCTTTTTCTTTCTTTTTCAATTTTAGTCCAATTTACTTCATAAAATTTTTTCTCACGTCCCTACTTAACATTGCTTTTATATATTTTATAGTAAGTCTTTCAATTTTAATTTCAGCTCCATGATTATGGTGCGTCTAATTGTTAGCACCGAAACAAGTCGGTAAAATAGAACTTCTGTAGATATCATCAGTACAGGAATATCAATAACAAAGTAGTAAGGGAAGTCAATCCCAACAACAAGACTGTGATAATTTTTACATTTATTTATATTCATTTCATGTTATTAATGTTTTTATGAACTTAGATTTAGATATTTTAAATTAAATGAGTTTTAAAGTTTCTAATTCTATTAAACTAATTTTAAGTGTATTTTAATTAGTCAACACTTATATGTATTTCCTATTAACTATATTTATTTATACTTTTTATACTTTTAATTTGACCTGCATTTTATTTAAATATGCCAACTATGTTTGTACACAGTATTTTTAGTCCACTTTCTATCCCATATCATTGTTTACTTTAGTATATTGCTCAATCTCTTGTATTAAACTGATTACACATTTACATCATTTTCGCCTATTCAACTTTTAGTATTCATTTCAATTCTTATTGTAGTCTTTGTTATTATAACATACTAATTAATATGTTAGAATGATTGGTCAAATTAGATAACGTACATAAGATCTTTAATCACACCACAACAAACCCAATAAAACCTAATATAGCCCAACTTCTTTTTTAAATAGCCCGGAGTTTTTCAAGCCTGAGCTAAGAACTATTCATTGAGAATAGAATGGTTGAATTTCTAAAAAGTTAAACAATTAAAAATAACAATTCTAGAATCGTACTTGTGTGTGTATGTGATATTTTAACACACACGCACACATATACAAGGACACAAACATGTTTGGTTTGTGATCTTCCTCCTGCCCACAATTTATAAGCGAAGGGTGTCCAAATTAATGTATATACTCAATCGAGTTCGGTCATTTTCAGCTTTATACAATTAATATAAAGATTTAAACAAAACTCATCAAAGTAGGCATGTCTTTACTCGCAACACCATACTTTAAAATTAGCAGATCAATCTTGCTTAAAGTGTTTAGAGTTTGAAAAAATAAATAAATGGTACATTGCACCGCACAGACATTCCTTATGGGTTACTGACGACCAATTATGAAAATTTGTTTCCTAATGGAAGTAAACCAACTGTTGGTTGGTTACTAAATGAGAAAGTATGTAAGATTGTGTAGTACTATACATTTTAATTTACGTGAAAATGTTATAAAGTGATAGTTTTCCATTAATTTATCACAAAATAAAATACTGTCAAAAATGTTTCTAAGCAAAAAAAAAAATCAGTTATTTTAATAGATGTAATGTAGTTCTGATAATTTATAAATGACAGCCTATTAACATAGAAAATTTGAGTGTTTCCCCCAAATTAAAGCTATACCACAAAAAAAAGACATACAGAATTTCTCTGTTTTTTCTTCCTTGGGTATTATATACTCGTGTATATATATATATATATATATATATATATATATATATATATATTACCCAATATATGTATATATAGGGCAATGGCACACCCAATAGAGGGAAAACTGGAATTTGTCTCCCCCAAGACTCAATACTAGTTTAAAAAATACATTAATTATGTGATGTTAAAATAAAGAGAATTAAAGATGTGTCGAGTGCATAAGAATACCTTTTAAAACCAGGTTTACAATTTATATTTCAAAAGGGATAAATGCTCTAAACATTAAAATAACCCCTGAATTTCTTATTGAAAAAAAGCAAATTCATACTAGATTCTATATATTGTATGCAAGGCCAAAGCCAGATAAATATTTAATTAAAAATACCTTATTTACTGTTTAAAAATAACAAAAATAAATACAAGGAACGATCTATATCTACTAGTATTGTAATTGTCAAAAAATCTAGCTCGAAATTCGATAAATGTCAACGTTTCATGACCCCCTGAAACAAAAAACATGATTTCTGCAATGCCGTCTGTCCGTCCGTCACTTTTCCCTTAGTACCCCTTTTATATACTCAAACCTTATTTTTAACTTATTACATAACCCTTACAAATTAATTTGAGTTAGTTTTTACCCTTTTTAATCTTTTTAGTTACCCTAAACTATTCTCCCGGCAAAGCTGTAATTCATGCTAGTAATATATAAAAAACAAAAGTGAGTTTAGGTGTGTGTTCAGAAAAATCTAAGCCCCTTCGAGATAGGATGAAAAATTGAAATTTTGAAGATCTTTAGAAGGACCACCTCATTTAACAAGGAAAATTTACAAAATGAGGAATTTCAAAATAGGGCTTCAGGACTTGGAGGAGGGAGTCAAAATAAGAAAGACGTTTTAACTTTGGTAGAAAATTGAAATTTTGGTAAAAGGTAGAAGGACTACTCCAGAAAATAAGAAGTGTTAAAATTTAAAACTTATGAATGAACGCTGAGCGTGAAATTTAAATTATGATTGCCATAGTTATCTTGGTATTGTGCAAGGAGGAATTATATAAATGCTAGCAGCCGGATGTTGAACGTCCTAATTTAAATAGTTTGATATAGTAGAAAGAATGTATCAACCTGCTAGTAAATTATACATGTGAGATGATTTCACCCTACACCATATTTGAAATAAGTATCTTCTCTAGCCCCCTCCCCAGTAAACACAATATAATATTTAGTCACAGAAGAATGTCTAGCTATCTGGACAGTTATTATGTTATGGTCAGATTAATAAATCGAGCGTTGAACAATGACGTTCATGAAGTGTAAAAAAAATAATTTGCTTAAATAATATTATGTTTAAAATAAATAATAAAAATGCACAGCATTTGTCAAAACAAAAACAGTATGTTACATAAAACATATTTGTAGTTGTCAACACAAAATTGATATTTCAAATACATAAAATGCACACAAGTTTGTAAAACAATAAATTAAAAAGGGAATTAGTCATAAATGTTAACACTAAGTCATAATACTATTTAAAAAATTCCGTAGCTTATGGAAACAGCCGTTATTTAAAAAAATGTTCTTCACTAATTTAACACCTTTCCCGGCAAAATTGATAGGCCCTTTCGATCTCACTCATATAAATTCTCGTGTTCTTATATAATCATTTGGTTCAGAAAGCGCACGTTAAATACAACAAATAAATAAAACTAGTAGTTGGACCCGTTCCTTACCCACGCCATAAAAATCAAATACTCAATTTAAGACGTTAGACGTTTAATACCAAACAAATTATTATCATTAATCCAGCCTTGCTACTATCCATCTGATATACACATTTAATTAAAATAACGGAATAGAGCTAAGGAAAATATATATTAATGTAAGCGTATCCGCATTTGCGTGAAGGAAGTGTGGGTAAACACTTAGGGAAGAATAGCCCTCGGTCCACGTGCTGAGATTTGAACCCAGAACTTCCAGCTACGAGAAAATCAAACATGATCCTGAAACTTACCTTACGCACCCAAAGATTAAGATATATTGAATAATTGTTCGATAAATATCTCTTTAATTATTTATTAGTGTTGTGATTTATGAAAACATTTCTTACGAACTTAAGATTCGGGATGGACATCTCGAGGTTTGGCAAATCTCTACCTCCAAGTAGTACATGTGCTAAACACCTCACCAGAGCTGCGCTGCTGTAGCTAGGGCAGTAACAACACCAACCCCTCTCACCCCTCTAATACTCACCCTTCCTCGTTCGGAGTGTCATACCATAGAGAAAGGAATAACACTAGAGGGAACCAAGGATAGGCAAAACTCAGTCCAATTTAGAACAATGAAAACTGTAGTTCTGTCGAGTCGCCGCAGAGGAGCGCTAACAAACGTACTTTCAATTTTAGACTCGCATTTTCGCGCCACAAAACCATTCATTGTAAGACTTAGTTTCCGATGTAGTGTGTGGGTTTTTCTTAGAGGAACTGCAACGTTGTAAATGACCCATCACCATTGTAAAAGATAATAAACTCTGCCCCAAAAGGAGACTTCAAGGGCGAGAAGAAGTGCTACAATGTCACTCAGTAGTGCCCTCCTGTCCTCCCCCCTTCCCCCGACCAGGACCGTTGACCCCCACACAGAACAGCAACATTACCAATAATTACTAGAGAAAAAAGAAATACTACCATCTATTCAATAGGTATTGTGTCTGGTAAAGGATGGGTTCTAGTTTGAAGAACCAAATGACTAGTAAAGGAAGAGACAATGTGCTTTAAAGGCTGGAAAACACACGTTCTAACACTGGAAACAAATTATCAATGTTTAATTTTCCAGTTCGTGATGAGATAGGAAAGAAGGTTTTAGTTATTTTCTTATTGTTTAGTAAACATAGAATAAATACTGTATTTTGTTAAATACTCCCACAAATGCTAAAGGTTTTTGGAAAAGCCTTTCTAGCCTCCAGAGGCTCACCTTATAACGAATATTTATTTAGTGTCCCCTATACTTCCAAATTTAAATTATGAACGTGTTACTGAATTAACATTGCGTTATTATAACATGATACACATACAGTTGATTTTAGTATCTATTAGAAATTTCTGATTTGTTTTTATTTTTAGTGATTTTAATTAAATTAAATATTTGATAAAATGAATTCTTATTAAATTATGAAAGTAAAATTTGTTTTGAACTGTGTGGGTTCTTCTTGAATGTGCCTAGTAATAACTATTATTATTAGCACCACGTCTTACTACCCGTTCGGTTATACTGCACTTACTGCTAATGTGTAATAGTAGGTGATTGTGAGATAAATGGAGGACCTACAGTTTAACGTGGAATCCGAACCACGGTGGAGGCTTGGCATTCCCCACATTCACAAGTTGTGATTAATACACACGATCTTGTCAGAGGTGAAGGAAGGGTTTGGCAATCAATAAATCTGTGCCGAGACCGAGGATTGAACCCCGGAACCCCAGAACAGAGGTCTGACACCTTACCCCTAGACCGCCAGGTCACCAGTAGGAATAACTATCTTTGCAATAAATTGTATGTGTATTTTTTTAGAATTACCTAGGATTTATTTTCATACTTTTGGGAAAGAATTAAATAACATTATATATTTAATGAACTCTTTTGTTAACAAACTAATAAAGTAGCTAATATGGCATATTTTTGTTTCATAATTTAAAAGTATTGCATCAATTTTAGCTTTGGTAGTAAATTTGGTGTGGTAAGATGTTAATATTTTTGCTTTCATTTAACTGCACTTATCTTAAGACTTATGTTCAAATTTGAAAATAAAATTACCCGATCAGTAGGTACATTTATAAATATCAGGCTCATCTAGTCTGCTAGTCAGTGACGGAGAACTCAGGGTTCAACCCCCTGTGTAGGGTGGGTGCTATTTCTTATATTGTTTCTAATCTCCTGATCGTAAATATGGTGGACTTTCTTAAAAAACTCTACATTCCCATTCCATTACGAGTTTTGTTAATAAAATGCGTATAGGCTGGTTGAGTAGTGGGGCGCAATAGAAAAACGATTTCATAAGCCTTTTAAATACTAAACACTAGAAAATATTTGTCTCGATAAAATTGGTTTGCATTGCCAAGATTTTAATATAAGAGAAAACCTCATTAGACCTATCTACAGCCAAGTTTACATCATCACAATAATGGTGTGATTTAAAAAAAAAATCTTCTTTCAACCTTTAGTCAGGGACTTTTAAATTCATATAAATAAACAATTTTGGTCATTTGTAACTCTTCAAAAATAATAAAAAGATGGTCGTTACAATTCTTAAGGTAGCGTTTCATAATTGAGTAATCATATTTAGTAAAATATAAGCCTACGGAAGTAATAAAAAATGTAATCAAAGATATCTAAAAACCTTCAATCGTTCTAATCCAGGTTTATAGATTAATCTTTTCACTTCGTCTTAGTACCCGTCTGGTATATCCACATTAATTACACAATTGAGGTAGAAAGGATTAAAAAAGGAAATGTACCTTTATTTTCGTGAAGGGAGATGAAAAATAATTTAGAAAAATCACCCCTAGTACATTCGGCTGGTATTCGAATACCAACAACCAAACTAAACAAGAGTAATGTTAAACCCGCTTGCTCACTAATACTTGTTTTAATTATAAAAATTTCTTAGTTAATGTTACATGAAAGGGACTAAAAGGTCGTAAAGAGAATCAATGAGCCTGGTCGATGTTTCGGAAGCTGAGCTACACGCCAATCGCCCAATACATAAAAGCTTATTGCCAAGCTGGATAACTAGCAAAAATAAAAATAAGTATCTTAACAGTTGATATTATTTTAACCGTGTACATTTATATTTTAGTTTTGAACTTACTTATAGTTATAATAACTTAAAAATAAGTATAAAACTAAAACCTCAATCTTGCGACTCCACCCTAAACACGTCGTAACCTCAAGGTTGGAAAACACTGCGCTACACATTATTTTAAGTCAGATGACTTTGTTCCTATTGATCATATAAACCAGGTCAGGTACATCTAAAATAAAAATAAAAATAAATTAAATGTATACAAAATGTATAGTCATTTATTAAATTCTTTAAATTTTTTTTAAATACTTTGTCTCACTAACTGTTCGGTCTATACGCCCCTATGAACTAATTACACTAATGGGTTAGGGATAATAAGGCTTAATTAAGGAACTTCACCCACATTTGCGGTGGAGCGAAAGTGGAAAACCATTTTAGGAAAATCCACCCTCAGTGCACCCAACTGGGCCTGAACCTCGGATCTTCTACGTCTTCAGCATCTAGTCCAACGATAGAGTAGCGCGTTAAATTATTTGGACTTAATGGCTCTTAATGGCATGATGTTAGAGACACTAATAGGGCTAACGTTAGAGCTACAGTCTGTGATCAAGGCACTTCAAATAGGAAAGCTCTTGAGCATTAGGAGTTACAGTAGAGCAACCATTTATTTGGTTCAAAATAAAAGGTTTACGGGTTTGTCCCGATTTTCCTCATTTACTTAAAATGCGTACGAAATAACTGGTTAACAAATGATTTTAAAAATAGGTGATGATATTGTTTCCCTGGAGCATTATAGAAAAAATGGCATCAGTTTAACGCATCTTGTGTAACCTTCTAGAGCATCACAAAATTGAGTGACTGTCATATTAAATCCAGGACCATTTGATAAAAATGAGCGTCAAAACCTGGCATCTCAAGTATCTAGCAATCCCTGTATATGCATCTCTAATGGCTTTAGCAAGCTCTGCCAAGGATCACGATAGAAAATTGTGTGCGTTGCTAACTTTGTTTATTTCGTATTGAATGACTTGTTTCGACAATTTAAACAGCAAGTCTCTATACAATTCCTAATCCAAATCGAAGAGCACTTTCCAGTTCAAATCCCAAGTGGAAGAAAACTTAACCTAATGTTTGGATTGGAAATAAAAAATTGGAGCTTTGCTAGATAATAAAAAGTCTTCCACCCACTTTCAATAGCTTCCAAATTACTATTACGGGCTTTTAAAAATTTCTTTGGAAATGATTTTAAAAATGAAGGAATTTCCTATCTGATTACATCCCAACTCCAACAAGACCCAAGAAAACCTATTCTTTTTGCCCTTAAGATATAGATGTGGTAATGGTAATAATCCTACTGCAGAACAATTTCAAAGAAATTATGCAACACACAATGTCAGTAAAATTTACAATTCCCCCTCAATCAGCTAATTGTGAAATGGATTGATGATTTAACTTGGTGTTTTCTTCCACTACAAAGCAAAACAATGGTAACAACATCATTAAATGACTTTTTTCCGATTCAAACAAAGTAAAATCTCAAAGAAAAAAGTTTTTTTTTGACAAAGAACCAATGGCTATTGGCGGCTCTTGATGCTAGTGCCTTAGAAGTGTTAGTACTTTTCAGGTTGCACGCGAGCTACAAAATGGTAGTTTAAAAGAAAATCTAACACCATTTCAGCAGCCAATTCTAATATAGAAAAACACAACTGATTAATTTACATTACTCAACTATTGGGAAGATAGCCACATATTATTTTTCAGGTTATGCTGCCAAACAATGTTTGAACAAAATTCAATCCCTAACTTGCAAGGAAAAATTCCTGGATCAAAATTCTCACGTTTATTTTCAAGTCCAATCTTACACATTATAAGAACATACTAACTACAAAGTCTTCAACAAACTTGGACCTAGGACAACTAACTCCAGCCCCCTGCGAATTATGGAGTGTATGTAAGTTCCAGTTTACGAAAATTTGTAGAAATCTTCGACAGCATTTGTCATTAAAGTTAACTTTAGAAATTATCACAAGAGAATTGATCTTTAATACTATGAAATTATTTTCCTACTTGTTTATGGAATGTGAAAATCACAAACAATATTTATTGAAATGTCTTCTAATAGCTAAGAAAGGCATGGACTTAAGTGGCCGTCAAAATCTACAAAAGACACCAAAAGAAAACTGATAAATGGTGGTAAAGAACATCCGAACTTGAAAAAACTGAGGAATAACTAACGGACAAGTAACTGGTCGGATACTAGAATCTTACTATTTATTTAAAATTAATTGGGTTAAATTATTGACTTAGTCATCATAGCACTAAAGCATTTATAGAATCTAGTAGGGGCTTGCAAAACTCCAAAAGTTTAACTTGCTTCACCAATAAACATATTTAAAGCTAAAATCTTAATGTATGTTCACTCTTTGCAAGCACGAAAGAATAATTATCAACATATTTGAACTTCGTTTCGGGTTTCCTAGATTATTTCATACAGTCAATTCAAGATTGCTTCAAATCGGAAAACAAATTTACTTCGCACACTTTTCTAATATAGATAAGATTATGTTTATTTATTATTCTTGGACTTAAATTGATGGCTGTACCAACATATTAGCCTACAACCTTTGCTAGGTTTTTTGACACGGGTATTGTGTTTATTTTAATTATTCATTAATTATTTGGAAAGTGATTTTTTTTTTAA
This sequence comes from Timema cristinae, assembly GCA_039000515.1. Taxonomy (NCBI): domain Eukaryota; kingdom Metazoa; phylum Arthropoda; class Insecta; order Phasmatodea; family Timematidae; genus Timema; species Timema cristinae. The sequence goes on from JBCFYV010004647.1 coordinate 16,423, forward strand.
ATCTCATTCTATTTAGATGTACAATTAATTACATAATGTAGGCCTACATTTTTGCTTAAATATTTAAGTGCTAAACTTGTGTTCGTTTTTTGAATATTTAATTTCCCCTGATTTAAAATTGGGTGCATTATCAATGGTTATTAATATTACCTAAGTAGGGGTTCGGGACGTTTCAGAAAAGTCATTTATACATAAAACTGCCTATATGTAACATATTCAGAAACGTTTATATCGAAAACGGTCTATATTTGGGTGTTCGGAACAGTCATTCATACATAAAACTGCCTCTATGTAACATATTCAATCGTTTATAACGAAAACGGTCTATATTTGGGGTGTTCGGGACGTTTCGGAACAGTCATTCATACATAAAACTGCCTATATGTATTCAGAGCGTTTATATCGAAAACGGTCCCATATTTGGGGGGGTGTTTTTTACCGTTATCCGCCCCCTGCTCCCACCCCTCCCGCCCCTGACAATACTTTCCCTTGGTAGGATAGAGGCGGTGTTGGAGTTTTTTATTCATCGTTTTGAACCTCTAGCTAGTGCTGTCTTATTTTGAATGAGCATTGTTCCATCGTCACAAGGCCTGAACCTCTCCCGACGGCCTTTTAATTAAATTAATTAATTAATTTTATGCTAATTAAGGATCGAGGTTTGGAGTTTTAGAGCGTTGTGGGAGCATAGACAAGAGGCACCAACCTCTCACTATGACTGTCAATGATATAATGAACATTAGCTCTAATGACGTACTCACCTCCAACAGTGGCAATCAGCCTTCACTTTTCCCTCCCCACCCCTCCCCCAGAGCCGGGGTTGTTCATCCTGGTTTTCCCCCCCCGGTCATTCCTCCTCCTTCGCCCCCCGACGCCGCCTGCCGGGTGACAAGTGACCTCGATAACCTTGGGTTTTCCCAATGCGTAATCATTGCGTTTATGTCGCAACCCGGCGCCGGGCTGGGGGGCAACAAGTTGGACAAAATAGATAGTGACTTCAGAACCTGGGT
>JBCFYV010004648.1:0-31959 GCA_039000515.1 Timema cristinae
CCTGGCAAACCAAACCAAATGGGATTGTTCGGTCCCATCAGTGGGGACTGTTAAACACTTCTCCATGGGATAGGGACTGGGCGAGAGAATGCACCCGCAGTAGGTGTAAGGGAATGGGAGAACCTTAGTGTTAAATAGCATGTCCTCAACCGAGATTCAAACCAAGACCTTTTTTTCTCGTCACCGGAATTCTAGTCAAATCATGAGCTTGGCTTTATCGTTGTTTATTTTTTTGATTATTTTTGGGTTATATCATGTTTAAAAATGACCGACACCAAATAAAAACATTTTAATTAATTTTATTACTAGTACTGTCTTTGTATTACTAAACTGTCGCGACAGATGAACCTAGAGGTTGTCCTTTCCATTAATTTTGGGAAAATTTCATGTAACCCCTTTCACCCTATTTAAAAAAGCTCTCTATCTAAAATTTAAAAAAAAAAATTAAGATATTTTTGGGGATACTCTTGGTTATTTATCCTTTTTATATTATTGTCGGGGCAAAATTTAAATTTTTCGGACCACAAATAAAATTTTTTTTTTTCTTTTGTTATGCATATTCAAAACCCCCCCCCCTTTTCCACCACCCCTCAACAATTTTAATTTTTAAAATTAAAATTAATTTTTTTGATTATTTCTTGGGGGTTATTTTTCCCCTTCTGCCAAATTTAAGTATTTCCAATTTAAATTTTAAAGGGTTTTAGATTTCAAAGGATGAAAAACAATTTTTTTATAAAATATGCTCAAAATTTTGGACATTTTATTCAAATTAAAGTTAGGGGTCATTGCCCTTTTTTCCATACAATTTACAACCCTTGTATGACATATTGAAAAAACAAAATCAATAACATAAGATTAATCATGCTTATCTTAATTTATTCCCAGAAATTATGTCATAATATTGTTTGGATTTTATTACTATCATTTGACAAAAAAATAAAATTTTTAATAGCAGTCCTTTTTTAAAACCATACACATATAAAAAGGAAAACCATTATAGTCACTTAGATAAATTACCATTTGATTTAAAATAACTTCCTATCTAACAATATACAACCACTTTTTATTAGATAATTTATTTTAATTCAAAGTATTTAACGCCCAAATTTTTTAAAACCGACGATTTTTATTAGAACACGAAAATATTTCTATAGGGTAGCGAAAGGAAAAAACCAATTTAGGTAAAGGGTATTTTAACATACCAAACTGACGGCCTTACTTCCCCTCCGAAAAAATTTTGGCCCAAGAAATTTTTTATCCCTCAAGAAAAATCCTCAGCTGGGTGTGAACCCACGATCATCGGTCTTGGGGCGAGCACTTTACCCAAAAACCCAAACCGAGGTCAACCAAATGCCCCGATAAAAATTATCATTTTTAAAAAATAGGTGGACATTCCTTTCACGTCGTGTATTTTTATGAAATTTAAAAATTTTTCCTGCACAGTGCTGTGAACGTTTTACAGGAGAGGATCAACTAAAAAAACCATGTACTTCGAATTCCCCAATCATGTAACGCAGAAGGGGAAAATAGAAAATTGAGGGGTGAGTGTGTGTGTGTGTGTGTGTGACATCTGATTTTTTTTAGGGCAACTTTGTACTAGGGAATTTCGTACATATTTAACGTATTAATTTTCCACCTTCACTTGATCGTAGATCACCTATGTGATTTTTTAAACCCCACTTCTACCTATTCCTGAAAAGGAAACTTAAACTGATCAATACCACTATGTCAACGCGGTTAAAAAGAGTGCCAGGCTCACAATATATTATTATTATATTATTATTATTAGCACCGCGTTTTAAACAAACCCGTTGGGGTTTTTCACCATTTACCTATTTTGGGTTGGGGGGGGGGGGATTGTGAGATGAAATGGAAGACCTACGTTTCACGTGGAAAAACCGAACCATTTTTTTCCGGGGAATTTTCCCCCCATTCACAAATGTCTTGTCAGGGGGAAGGAAAGGTTTGGTAATAAATTAAATCTGTGGGGGGGAAAAGGGGTTGAAACCCCGGGGGGCCCCCAAAACAAAAATCCAACCCCTTTCCCCCCAAAAACCCCCGGGGCACCCCCCCCACATTTTAAAAATTTCCCTTTTAAAAACCCCATTTTATTTAATATATTTTTTTTGGTTTTTAAAATTTTGCAAAAAATTTTCCCCCGTTAAAAAAAGGGGAACCCCGGGGAAAATAAAAAACTTTAGGAAAAGAGATTTGGAAAAAATTTTTTAAAATTTTTTTTAAATTTTCATTTTTTTTAAATTTTAAAATTTTTAGGGGGAAAAAAAAATTTAAGAAAAAACAAAAGCCAGTACATCCGAAGGGAAATTTTCCCAAAACCCCCCAATTTCCATCACTGAAAACCAGACACGGGGGAAAATTTACTGAAAAAACCTTTAAAAACCCCAAAAAGGCCACCGAGAGGGTTTTTGGTTTTTTTCAAGCCCCGAAAAAGGGAAAAAACCCCAAAAGGGGGGAAAAAGGAAGAGAAAAGGGTAGCAGAAAAAAAGCAATGTGCAATGAGAGGAGAAGTTTGGGGAAATTTTTAAGGGGGGGAAGAGGGGTGGAAGACAGAGAACGATGAAAAAAAATTTATTTAAAAATTTACAGGGCCCCCGGGTTTTAGGGGAAAAAATTATTAAAGGTACACAGCAGGGTTTTTCGGTCGGTTATTTTTTTCAAAAAAAAATTGTAGATTTTTAAAATAAGTAAATTTTTTATTTAAAAAAAAATTGGGGGGTTTAAAGGGGTAGCGAAAAATTTAAAAAAAATATTTCAAAAAACCCTTTTTAAAAAAACCAACAAAACCCCCCCCCACCACTTTTAAATTTTTTTAACATTTTTCCCTTTTTTTTTTTTTTCCCCCAAAAAACCCTCATTTTTGAGAATGATTTTATTTTAAATTTTTTTTGTTTTCCGGGGGTTCTCTCTAAAAATTTTTTTTCTCAAAAAAATTGTTTTTTTAAATTTTTTTTTTTAAAAATTTTCTTGCCCCTCAATAAAATTTTTTAAGACCCCACATTCCTTTGGTTCGCTCGCAAAAGTTTTGGGGGAAAAAGGGAAAAATGCCGACCTTTTCCCCTTTTTCCCCTATCATAATTGCTTTTTTCCCCTTTACAACTAACCCAAAAAAAACGAAATAAGATCCTTCTTTGTGAAAAAATGTTAGAATTTTGGGACAAATTTTTTTAAATTTTTTCCCCCCAAAACCCCCCGGTTTTCTTTGAATTTTTAAAAATAAATTGGGCCCTTTAAAATTAAAAAAAATTTTAGGGGCAGTAATAAGATACGTATTTTTTAAAAAACCCCAAAATTTTTTTCTAAGTAAAAACTCATTAAACAAAAAATGAAAGGGGGGGAAAAAAGGGGAAAAGACCAATCCCAAAAAAACAAAAAGTTCAAATTAAAACATAGCAAAATTTTTAAAATTGTTTTAAATAAGGGGGAAAAAAAGCCTTTAAAACCCCTAATTATTTAAAACCCCTTTTAAGTAAGTCTTAAATATATATTTTTTTTTTTTTTTAAACGAAGCAGGGGTTTTAAAATTTTTTTAAAACCCCAAAGTATTTTTTGTGAGACAAAAACAATAACAAAAAACCCCAAATTTTTTGGGGCAATTTTTTAAAGCGCATAATAAAAATTGGGGGCCCCCAAAAATTTTAAAGGGAAATTTTTTTTAATAAGGTTTAATTTAATCTTTTTTCCTTGAAAAAAATTTTTATTACAATACCACGGGCATTTCCCCCCTTTTTTTGGCTAGGAAAACCCAAGAAAAAGGGGGGTTTTCACTAACTTTTTAAAAAAAAGGGGTGCCCCCAAAAAAAAGGGGCTTTTTTTTTGATTTAAATATTTTTTTAAAAAAAAAAAAATTTTTTAAAAACCAAAAAAATAAAAAAAAACAAAAAAATTTTTTAACAGCCAAAAAAAAAAAAATCAAACAAAAAACCCCCGTATTTTAAAAAAACCCCGGAACTTTCCCCCACTTTACTACGTGTACCCCCCTTTTAAGCAGTGCAAGGGAACCAAACGCCCCAGAGTATAACTTGGCCCCCAATCAACAAGAAACCCCAAAAAAGAGACGAGGGGGATTTTTTGTGATTATAAGCGTAAAGCCAGGGGGTTTTCTTCCCCCAACTTTAAACCTAACTAGCCAGATCAAAGTCCGGGGGGAGCAGCTCCCCTTGAAAAAAAGCATTACCTATGGTTCCGCCCCCCCCATTCTCCCCCTCCATCTAATAAAAAAGGGGCCAAAACCCCCCAAAAAAGAGGGGGGGATGAAACCCAAGGATTTTTTTTAAAAATAAAAGAAAAAAAAAATTTTTGCTTTTTTAAAAAAAAACGAATTATTTTTTGAAGGAAAAAAAAAAAACGGGTAAAAAAACAAAACATGGCCAACAAGGAAAAATAAAAATTTTTAAAAAATTTAAAAAAAAAAAGGGGGGAAAAAACCCCGCATTTGCCAAAAAAATAGGAGTATATATTTAAAAATTTTTCAAAGAAAATTTTTATTTATTTATAATATTATTTTAAATTTTAAATAAGTATAATTTATTAGAAAAAGTAAAATAATCAAAAATATTTCCCAAAAAAACAAACCCCCCCCTTTTTAAACGGTTAACAAAAAAACCTGAATCACCTTTTTAAAAATTTTCAGACAAAAAAAAAAAAATTTTTTAATTTTTAAAAATTTAAAAAATTTAAATATAAATTCTGATATTTAAAAAATCCCAAAGGTTTTTTTTCCCCTTTTTTTAAACCAAACTTAGGGGGGCCCTTTTAAAATCCCACAAACTTTGAAGTAATCGAGAAATTCCAACTTTTTTAAAATTTAACTTTTTAAAATTTGAAAACAAAGCAATACTACATGCAAAAAATTTTTAGTTTTTTTTTTCCCCCCACTAAACGAATCATAAACTAAAAAAGGTTTTAAAATTTTTTAAAACCCAAACCCAAAAAAGATTACATTTATTTTTTATTCAAAAAAAAAAACGTCACAAAATTTTTCCTAAAAAGAAACATTAAAAAATTTTTAAATTTTTTAAAAATGATTGGTAAACACAATTTCAAAACAATTTATTTAAAACAAAAATTTTCCCAAAATAGAAAAAAAAATCAAAAAGGGGCAAAACCCTTTTAAAATCTCTAAAAATTCCCCAAAAAGAAAAACCCCAAAAGGGGAAAAATTAATGTTCCATAAAACAAATTTTTTTTCAAAAATAAATTTTCTAGTGAGAAATTCCAGACCCTTTTCACTGAACGATTTCAATCAAAAAAATTTTAACCCCAAGTGTTCAAACCATTTTAAAAGGGCCCAGTATTTTTTAAAATTTTAAACAATAAAATATATAAAGTTTTTAAAAATTTCCATCCCCGGAAAAATTTTTTGTCCAATTTTCCCAAACAGGACTGCTCGAGGTTGTGCGGATGCTTGCTGGGGCCCCATTTTTAAAAATGGGTCTATTTAATGGAAAAAGGGGGGGGGGTTTTTAAAAATTAAAATAAAAAACCCCAAAATCCGAAAAAACCGTGCAACAGCATAACCCCCCTTTTATAAAACTGCCAGATTTGGGGACGACCCCCAAATCACGTGGGGGCCCGGGCATCTGGCTATTTTCCCCGTTAAAACTTGGCACGGGTTCGAATTTTTCCCTAGGCCAGACATCGGGGTTTTTTGCATTTTAAAAGGGGGACGTTCCCAGGTCACGTAGGCTGGGCACCGGGTTTTTTTTTTGGGCCCCTTTTAAAAAAACCGCCCCCCAAAGGGGCACATAGCCCCCGGGCATCGGGTTTTTGGGAGGCAGTTAAAAATTGTGAGTGGGTCGACTGGCTGGACCAATCAGGCTTTTTTCCCGCAACCCCCCCCCAAAAAATTTTCTTTCTACATCCCCCAAAGATGTTAGGACTTCCTTTCTTTAAAAATACATGGCGTAAACCCGGGGTTTGGCCCCCGGGAAATTTTTTTTGGGGTAAGCCAGAAGATACAATGAGGGGAAAACCCCCATATTTTATACAAAGTAATTTTTTAAAAATTTTTCAATTGCAAAAAGTTTTGTAAATTGGATTTTTTGGGGGGGGGAAATTTTCCTTATAGCATTAGCTAGTATTCAAAAATTTTTCAACCCACGGGCGTAAAACCCCGGGGGGCCCCAAAAGGGTTTTTACCGGGGGAAAATGAGCTTAGATCAAGGGGCCCCTTTTTAAAAAAAGTAATAAAATCGCACCCCGTTTTTGAAATTTTTTCCCCCCCCTTGGTTTTTGGCCCTTTAAACTACGAAAAAAAGGAAACCCCCGTAAAATTTAGAAAGGGGGTTTATCTAAAGCATCATCCCAACTCCCACTCGCCCCATCCCGGGGGGACTTTTTTTTGCTACACCCCCCTTTTCTTGCACATAATCCGCCGGGAAAGTTTCCTGTTCGAAAAGAAGAAAAAACCCGGGGCCCTGGTGCATTACCTTGAATTTTAAAAAATACTTTAAAATGCGGGGGATGAAAAGGGTTTTCTTGGGTAAAAATCTTTTTTTTAAGGAACGATGCATCTCTATCACTGATGGCATGAATACCCTTTTTTTTTTGACAAAACGGTGGAAAACTACAACACAGCTCCCCCTCACCAAGCCCTGTCTAACTCGCAAAAACCCCCCGGGGGAACGTGTTGACTGGATACTAAAATAAGAGGGCTGATGGCCCCCCAAAAATTTCCCCGTCGACCCAGCAAAAACCCCGAGTGTCTTTTTAAGGGGGCAACTTTCCCCCCTACAGATTTTTTTTTTTCCCCCCTTACCTTATATTGAGATTTTTGGAATTATTCTCCTCATTCCCCCTTCCTAACTCACACGAGCCTCATTTTTTTTTTTCTTTAAAAGGGGGGTTTGGTTACGATTGTAAAAAGGGTTTTTTTGGTTATTTGGGAAAAAAATTGGTTTTTGCTTAGTAAAAATTTTTTAAAAATTTTGATTTTTTTTTTTTTTTCCTTTTAAAAACTTTTTCCCCTCAATTTTAAATTTTTTTAAAACCCTTTAAAAATCATTCAAAATTTACTTATAACCTTTTTGGGGAAGTTTTTTTAAAATTTTAAAAAAAATTTTAATAAATTCTAATTAAAATTTAGCTTCATTTTTTTTTTAAAATAACAAAATCGGGGTTACTTAGAAAAAAACCCCCTTCTTGTTTTTTTTTTTGGGGAAGATGTCTTTTAAAACCAAAAAAATTTCCCCAAAGCCTTTTGGGGCTAAAAAAAAATTTTGTAGTTTAGTAAAATTTTTTAAATACTTTTAAAAAAAATTTTATTTTTAAAAAATTTTTCCTTTAAAAAAACTAACCTTGAAAAATTTTAATCTTTCAAAACCCTTTTTTAAAAAACGCCCTTTTTTTAAAATTTTTTATCTGGGTTTTGGGGGGGCCCTTTTTTTTTGGGGTTTTTTATCAGCCCTGACCAACTTAAAAGTGATTTTTTTAAAAAAATTTCCCCTTTTTAATTTACTCCGGTTTTTAAAAATAATTGTTTTCTGTTTTGTGTGGCTTTTTTGGGGAAACCATGTAACTCTCTGAACAACGTTTTTTAAAATTTATGTACTAAAGTTTTAATGTTCACACCAAAATTTTTTTTTTTTCCTTTGTAAACATATAAATTGTTTTTTTTTTTGGGGAAAAAAAACCTTTTTTTCCCCCCAAAAAATTTTGTTAGGGGGGTTTTTTTTTGTGGACTTGACAAGGGTGAAAAAAAAAGGGGAAGGAATAGGGGGCAACCCTTTGAATCAAGAACGCCCTAGTTAAATTTACTTTAAAAAAAATCTATAAAAGAAAAAAGGGGCCCTTTAACAAGTTTTTTTTTCCCGGGAAAAATTTAAAAAGGATGTATATTAGTGGGGTTTTTAATTGGGGGGGGGAGAGGAATTTTAAACAAACCAATCACCGCTCAAGTTCCAAGGGGGCCGGGGAATTTTGGGGGGCTAAAAAAAACCCAAAAAATTTTCCCCTAAAAAATATTTTCTAGCCAAGAATAACGCTGGCGCCACTGAGGGGCCCCCGAGGGGGGGGGATTTTTAAAACCCCCCCGGGGCCAAACCTATTCCCAAAAAGTAAAATTAAACCTTTCGATTTCCCCCTCCCGGAAACCCCACTCATGAAAAAAACAAAAATCATCAAAAAACCCTTTCATCCCCAAAAACCTTTTCCCCCACCCCCAAAAAAAGAAAAACCCCCCCCCAAAATTTCCCGAGACCCAAGTGCGACGTTCACTATCACCAACTTCACTCAAAAGGGGGCAATAATTATACAATTGTTGTAAAAAGGTATAAATTTTTTTCAAGAGGCCGGGGGTAAAAAATAGGGGGGCTCCGTACTCTAACCCAAATATACCCCTTTTTACGGGGGCCGGGCCCAGCTTGGCATCATAGCAAGGTAGAAATTTCCTGCGTCGGGCTAAAAAAAACCAAAAAACCTGAGTAATTGGCAGGCTATTTCATCTTTTTCCTTTTTATCAGGTAAACAAGTTCATTCCGGGGGGTTTAAAAGTATGCCAAAGACTGGGGACTCAAACAGCAAATAAAGGGGCCCCTTTCCCCAAAACAACCGGGGTGCATAACTGTAAAATCAGATGTTCTAGGGCCCCGGGGAACACCCCTTTCTCATTTTCATAAAAAACACGAACGACAGTACGAACGAAGCCCTTTTTTAAAATTTGGGGGAACCCAAAATTTTGGTGCTAGATTAAAACCCCGTCTACCCCTTTTTTAAGCAAATTCTGTTTTTTTTAAAAAGGGAAACGAGTAAATTCCCTTTTTAATTTTCCCCCACTCTAAACCCCTAACACAACACGCCACAAACCCGGGGGCAGACTTCGGGGGGGGAATTTAAAATGGGGTTTTTTAAAAACCCAACGGGCCAACGAACCACAGTAGCCCCCTAAAGGGGAGACCGGCTACGAAAAAAAATCCCCCGTATGGGGGCCCCGTCTTCCCGGGGGCCCCTTAAAAACACATTCCAAGCCCACCCACCCCGCACAAAAGGGGGCCAAAAGGAGACTTCCAAAAAAGGGGCCCCAAAAAGGGCCCCCTTTTTTAGGGCGGGGTTTTAAAGGGGCCCCCCCCAAAACAGCCAACAAAACCCCCAAAAAAAGAACAACATGTCATTCCACAAAAAACCGAGGGATCAAAATTTTAAACTGACAAGTAGGGCCCAAAGGGGACATTCCCCTTAGCCGACAAGCTTGGGAAAAAGCGTAAGTGAAAAATTTTCCAAAAAAACACTCACAAAAAAAAAAACACTGACACGACAAACAAATTCGAGGCCCTAACAAAGGCCCCCCCGAACCAAAATGCCACCACAAGACGGACCTACACAAAAAAAGACAAATAAAAACCAACCACAGACCGACAAAAAATCAAAAGGTCCCAACAAAATATTAACACTGGCCATCAAACTAAAACCGAATCAAAAAAGGGGGCCCCCAAAAAAGGGGGAAACGACATAAAAAAAACAACTTGACAAAGGGGCTCAACATTCCCCACAAAAAAAAACCCGGGGACAAACGACTTGATTCAACACTTGCTCAAGGACATGAACAAGAATTTCACACATCACTTTGCCAAGGGACAAGTTTCCCCCAAAGGGGTTATAAAGGGGCCCCCCCCCAAAGGGGGCCCCAAACTGGGAAAAATCCAATCAAACTAAGGGGCTAGGAAACCCCGTTACACTTTAACCCCCATTTTCACCAAAAAATGGGGGCAAAAAACCCCGGGGACCCAAAGGGGGACACTACCCCCCCCCTTTTCCAAGCCCCAATCGCAAAAAACTCACAAAACTTCCGACATCTACAAAAAAAAAATACAAAAACCACACGAACCCAAAAATAGTCCCAAAAAAACCCACCCACAAACACAATACCCCCAAAATCCACGGGGGGGCCAAAAAGATACGCCAAAAAAAATAAAAAACCCCCAAAATATCCCCAGATGCGTCAAGTGAAAAAATTTCTACACGAGACCAAATTTTTCCCCCAAAAAAGAAAATACCACCCCCCCCTTTTTAAAAAACCCCTGAAGGGGTAGCCAGGGGGTAACTACAGCAAGTGCCCTTTTTTAAGGGGTTTTTTTTTACTCGAAAGAGAAAAGCCACTCAAATTAAAAAAACAAAGTTCAAAAAAAAAAAAACCCCAAAACAAAAAGGGCACAACCCCCCATTTTCCCCCCCCAATAGCCCCCCCACACAACCAACCAAACCCAAAAAAAGGAGGCTCTGCCCCCCCCGCCACTCACAAAGAAAACAACACAACGGGAGGCCGGAAAATTTCCCCCGGGGCTCCCCCGGGGGACAGCCCCCAAAACAGGGGGGCCCCTCCCCCCAACCACAACAAAAAACTAAAAATTTTGACAGATATTAAAAAACTATTAGGCCAAATAAAAAAATTAAACTTTTTTTAAAAAAATCTCACTTTTAAAAAACCTTTTTTTTACAAAACAAGCCAATGCAAAACCCCCCCAAAAAAAAAAAACATTCTAATAGAAAGTGTGACTGAATTTTTCACAAAGCAGGATACTAATGGCCCAAAAAAATTTGGGGCAAGGGGCATAAAACGGTTTTTTAATAGGGGAAAAAAGGGGGAAAAAAGGGGTACTCACGCAAGCTAAAGAACTGGGGGAACTTTTAAAAACCCAAAAAGGGAAAAATATAGCACAATAAATGAGAAAACCCAAAAACCCCCAAAAAAATATCCACTTTTTGGGGCCAAAAATTTAATACGGAACGACCGCCCCCAAACCCCCGGGGGGGGAACGCGGTCCTTATAAAAAAAAAAACCCCCCAAAAATACCGCCACATCTACCAAAATCTACAAAAAACCCAGAAAAACAGAAAAACCAAGTAAAAAAAACCCCAAAAACGGTTTTTCCTTTTGGGGACCATATAAAACCACCCCCCCTAAGATTTTTCTGCCAAGATTTTGACACTATAAAAAAGGGGGCCCCAAAAAAAGGAAAAAAAATTTTTAAGCGGGGGGAATTTTAAAAAGAAAAAAAAAAAAATTTAATAGCAGACAAAACCCCCCAAAGGGACGGAGGAAAAACCCCCAAAGACCACGCGACAGAAACGACCAAAATGGGAAAAAGGGGCCCGGGGTAACCCCTTTTTACCCCTCAAAAACCCCCTACAAAGACCCGATATTATGATGAAAACCCCTTTCCCCAAAAGGGGGGGGACGTCGAGAGCTAACAGAAAATTTAAGACTGGACCCCTGACCAAAAAATCCTTTTTTCAGTTTTCTATTAATACAGACATAAAAAAAAAGGGGCCAAAAACCCCAACCCAAAAAAACCACAAGCACTGGGGGGGTTTAAAAGATCACTGAATCACTCATTTTCCCAAACCCTCCACAAACAACAACAGGGGGAAGCCGACCTACCTTAAATTTAAATTTCCCAAAACCCGTACGGGGGCCTAAAGATCCAACACAAACCTTAAAAAAGAAAGGGGCACACCTAAAAAACCCCCCCCCCCGGACCTTGACTTTCGAAAGCCCCAAAAAAAGAGGGGAGGAGAACGGCCCCAAAGGTACAAACCCCAAAAACACCATAAACTAAATACAAGACTCAGGGCACAAGAAAATTTTTAAAAGGGGAAAACAAATAAAACAAACAACTGGAACAACTTTTTACAGACCCGAAAAAAAATTTTTTCCCCAAAAAATTTTGGGGAAAATACAAAACAATTAAAATCTGATAAAAAAACAACCCCCCCGCCATACACGGCAGAACGGCATGGTTTCCCAAAAGCTCTGAGAAACAGCCCCCAAGCCGTGACGCTAAAAAAACTTTCCCCCCCCAAATTTTAAAACCCCCCCAAAAACCCCTTTTTTTTGGGGTAAGGGACCCCCAATAGATCAGAAAAAACCCAAAACCCCAAAAAAAAACCCCCGGGGCATCGCGGGGCAGACCCAATAACCCTAGAAGTTTTTAAAAAATTAAAAAAAAAATCCCCCCCAAAAAAAAAAGCGGGGGGCCCCCACGCCCGACTTCAAACAAAAAAAAAAAATTTTTTTCCAAAAAAACCCCCAAACACTGTTTGCACCCGCACTTTAAAAAAATTTGGCCCTACTCTCACTTTTTTCACTTCCCGGACGGGGGGAAAAGGGCTGGCGAAAAAAAAATTTAAAACCCCCCCAAACCTGGAAAGGACCCGTTTTTTTTCCTCAAAACAGAGGGCCAATAAGTCTTCTCACCCCTTTTTTAAAAAAATTGTTTGAAAAACAAAACCTAAAAAGAAAAAACCCCAAATTTAAAAAAACCCCAAAAAAAAATCCCCCCCAAAAACCAAAAATTTTTTTTCCCCGGGAAAAAAAAACCCACTACTACCCTTTTTAAAAAAAATCTAATAGAGGAAAAAACAGAAGCTTTCACAGAGAAAAAAGAATAAATAGAAATTTTTCCTAGACATAAAAAAAGCTTTCGCCCTTTTTTTGGGCACACAGGCCTACAAACAAAAATTAAAAAATTTTTTGGGGAAAACCCCCAAGGCCCCCAAAACACCACAGCCCCCCAAAACTTTCTTGCGCGGAGAAATTTTTCAGGTTGTGGGGGGGGGGAAAAAAATTTTCTAACACACAACGACAAAAAGGCGGGGGTCCCCGGGGGGGAAAAAATCATTAAAAACCTCACCGGTAAAAAACCCCATAAACATCTCAGACATTCCCACCCACGCTCAAACCAAAGTTAAAACTTTTGGGCAACGACACCTTTTTTTTAAAACACCGTAAAAAAAAACCCCTTTAAAATACCCCAAATTTTTGGGAAACCCCCAAAAGATCCCGGGGGCCCTTTTACAAAACTGCTCACAAACTGGCGGTTTCAATTTCAAGGGGGGGCCAAAAAATCCGCAGCTTAAATAAATAAGCCTAAAACCCCAACATCTACCACCCCACTCATTCTATTTAAAAACGAAACCCCCGTGAAAAAAGAAACAAAATTTTTTTTAACCCATCTCAATAGATTAAAAAAAAAACCTGGAAAAAACCCCATTTTTGTAGCCAAATCAGAAAGCAACGGCAATTCGTTAAAATTTTATCCACTACTTAAAAGGGGAGGGAGCAAAAAATACACACAAAAACAATACTATAAAAAACCATTATATTTTTGGCCCCCAAAAAAACTATATAACTGCCCAGCAAAGGAGTTACGGACCTAAACTTTACACAAAAAAAATACAAAAAAAAACAAAAAAAGATACAAAACAATCACCCCCGGGGACCACGGGGGGCCCCCCGAAAAAAAAGACTTGCACACGATTACTAAAAGTAGGGAACTCCCCGGAATATACAAAAACCGAAACAAAGAAAAATACGAAAGACGACACAAAAATCCAACGGGGAAAAATTTGGGGGCCTAACGCTAAAAGAAACCCCCCCCGAACAAGCACCCAAACACCCAAAAGGGGGGGGGTTTTTTTTACTATTAATTTTAAACTCTAAAACTTAAAAATTTTTTTTAAAAAAATATATAAAAAATATATATATAATTTAAAAAAAAAAAGAACAAAAAAAAACCCCCTTGAAAATACTAATAAAAAAAATTATATATATAAAATTAATAATAATAAAAAAAAACCTAGATAACTTTTCCCCCTTTTTTTTTTAAAAAAATTTTACTTATTACACTCACAATAAAACGCCAAAGCACAGCAAACCACCCCCAAAAACCCCCCCAACCCACCCCACCCACCTTTTTTCCAAAAATTTAAAACCCCACCCTTTACACACCCCAAAAAACTCAAATTTTTTTCCATTTAAAAAAACCCTTTGCAAAGGCCAGACGCCACTGGGGTAACCGCCTAGGGGTTTTTTATAGCCCCCGAAAAACGCTGGCCCCGGGGGGGGGCCCCCAAAGGGGGGAAAGGAAAAAAATCCCCCCCCAATCCCCCTCCCAAAAAAAAAAAAAACCCAAAACCCCCAAAAAACAACTCCCATAACCCCCCTTTTTTCCCCCCCGGACTCCACGGGGGGGAAACCGCCAGGAAACCTTCTAGCCAAAATACGCGGGGGCCCCTGCGGCCCCAATGGGGAATGGAAATTTTTTAAACCCTCCGCGCAAACCTAACCCTACAGTCCCCAAAATTTTAAAACCTTTTCCAAAACCCCTTTCCCCCCGGGAAAAAAAACCCCTTTTTTTAAAAAAAACCCCCAAATCACCCAAAACCCCCTTTAAAACACACCCACCCACATCCCCAAAAAAAAAAAAATCCCCCCAATTCCCCCCCGACCCAAAACAATCATTCACCTCATACCTTAAAAAAAAACCCCTTTCCCCCCAAAAAACCCCCCAAAAAAAATTCCCCCCCAAAATTTCCCCCGACCCCACAATCACTCGCAACTCACCCCTCATACCTTAAGCAAAAACCCCCCCCATCCCCAAAAAAAAAAAAATCCCCCCCAATTCCCGGGGAAACCCCCCCCCAATTTACCACAACTCCCCCAAAAAAAATACCCCCAAAAAACCTTCCCCCCCAAACCCCCAAAAAAAAAAAAATCCCCCCCAAATTCCCCACGACCCAAAACAAACACAAATTGCACCCAAAAGGGGAAAAATTTTTTCTAAAACGGGGGAATTCCTTACAGCCTCTTTTTTATCTTTTTATTTCATAGTTTTAAAAATTTTATTCACATTTTTTCGAGTCAAGACATGCCCGGGGGATTTTAAACAAAAAAACCCCCCCCCTTTTATAAAAAAAACCCGGGCGGGGGTAACGAAAATCGGGGTTTTTCAAAAGTCGGGCAAAAAGCCAAAAGGGCCCAAAACATATAGTACTTTTTATCAAGTGATAAACATTTAACCGCATATTTTCAACTCACTTATTAAAAATTAAAAAGTAAAAAAAAAACATTCAAAAACAATCAAAAAAAAACTTTTTACACTAAAAAAAAAATTTTTAAATTTTAAAAAATTTTTTAAATTTTTTCAAAAAAGAAGTTACAAAAAATTCATTTTTAAAAAAAATAAAATACCAATTTAACAAAAAAATTAATCTAGTTTTTTTTTTAAAATTTTAGATTTAAATTTAAAAAAAATATAAAAAATAAATTTGGAAAAAAAATTTTTTATATTTTTTTTAAAAGTGAAAAATTAAAAAAGTTCAAAAAAAAATCTAACAAAATTTTTAGTCCTAACAATCAAAAATATTTTTAAAACGGCCACTAAAAACCCCCCCCCTTCCGTTAGCTTTGTCATCCCCAAAGGGGCCCCCGGGGAAAAATGATCTTTTAATGTAAAGACCTCAAATTTAAAAACCCCGTCATTTTTTGCACCTAACACTGGTGAGATAGGTTTAAAGGGGGTACGTTTTTTTTTTCCCTTTTAAAAAAAACCCCAAAAACATACCGTACAAAACATACCATTTCATTTTCAAATTTTTAAATAACAAAATGAATTAAAAATAACAATAAACAATTAAAAAAATTTTTTCAAAAATACAAAAATTTTAAAAAAAACCTATACAATTAAAAATATACACATAACCCCAATTTAAAAAAATTTTTAAAAACAACATAAAAAAACCTACATACAAACAAACATACATACATACCTACATACATACATACAAACATACATACTTTCATTCATACCCCCCTACATAAAACAATCAAAAACATACAAACAAAACATACATTCATACATACATACATACATACTACATAAATACATACATACATACAAATCCCCCCATACAAACATACATACATAAACATACATAAAAAACAAACATACATACATACATACAAAAAAAAACCAAAAAACATACATACATACATAAATTCATACATACAACAAACATACATACATACATCCCTACATACAAACATACAAAATACATACATACATAATACATACATACAAATACATACAATTTTTTACATACATACATACAAACATACATACATCATACAAACAAACAAAAAATACATTTCATAAAAAACATACATACATAACCTTTTTTACATACATACCCTTACATACAACCATACATAAAACAACATACCCTTTTTTACATACATACTACATACATCCATACATACATACAAAACTACATACATACAACATAAAAATACATACATACCTACATTTCAAATCAAACATACATACATACATACCTACATACAAACATACAACATACATAAAAACATACCCCCATACAACATACATACATACATACATACATACATACAACATACATAAATACATCCCCCCATACATACAAACCCCAAAAAACAAAAACATACATACATACATACATACTCATACATACATACATACATACATACCTACAACATACATACATACATACAAACATAAAAAACTACATACATACATACATACATAACATACATTTTTTAAAAAAAAAAACATACATACATACAAACCCAAAAATACAAAATATACTACATACATACATACATACAAACCATTACATCAAAAAACATACATACATACATTTTTTAAAATACATACATAAAAAACATACATACATACATACATACATACATACATCATACATACATACATACATACATAATACAACATACATAAAAAACATACATACATACATACATACATACATACATACATACATCATACATACATACAAACCTACAAACATACCTAAATACATACATACATACATACCCTACATAAAATACATCAAACAAAATACATTTTTTTCATACAAACATACCTACATACAAACATACATACAAACATTACAAACATACAACAACAAACATACATAAATACAAACAATACATACATAAAAAACATACATACATACAACAACATTAAAAACATAAATTTCAACCATACATACATACATACATAAATACATCCCCCCAAAACATACATACATAAAACCAAAAACATTTCATACATACAACATAAATAAACATACATACATACATACAAACCCAAAAAACATACATACAACATACATACATACAAATACATACAAACATACATACAAAACAACCCCCAAAAAACATACATACATACATACATACATACATACAAACAAAACATACCCTTTTTTCCCCAAAAAAACAAAACATACATACATACCCTAAAACATACATACATACATACATACATACATAAAAAACATACATACAAAACTTTCAACATACATACATACATACATACAAAAAATACATACAAACATACATACATACATACAAACATACAACATACATTTTTTACATACATAAAATACTTTTTTAACCCCCCATACAAACATACATACAAACATAAATACATACATACATACATACATACATACATACATTCAAAAAAAAACATACAAACCCCAAAAAACCTAATACAAACATACATACATACAAAATACATACATACATACCTACAACATACATTAAAACATACAACATACATACATACATACATACATACAAAACCCAAAAATTTTTTACTTACATACATACATAACCCTACATACATACATACATACATACATACATAATACAAACATCCCCCCATACATACTACAAAACTACATACATACATACATACATAAAATACAGAAAAAACCTACCAAAAAACATACATACATACATACATACATACATACATAAAAAAAAAATACAAAACCCCAAAAATTTCCCCCCATACAAATACATACATACATACATACAACAAAAAATACATAAAAAACATTCCCTACATACATACATACATACATAAAAAAACATTCAAACATACATAAAAATACATACATACATACATACATAAACAAAAATTTTTATACAAACATAACATACCTACATACATACATACATACAAACATACATACATACAAACATACATACATACATAACCCCTACATACATACATACATACAAAAAATACTACATACAAACAAAAAATTTTCATCCCCTAAAAAACCTAAAACCAAACATACAAAAAATCATACCTACAGACATACATACAACATCCCCTACATAAAAAACAAAAAATACATACATACATACATACATACATACATACATACATACATACATAAAATACATACATACAAAAATAAAATACATACATACATACATCAAACCCCCCTACATACAAACTTTTCATACATACATACATACATACATACATACCCCCCAAAAACCCCCTACAACATATACAATACAACATACATACAACATACATACAAAAATACAAAAAATACATACATAATACATACAAACAAAAAAACCCCTTTCAAACATACTTTTCAAACAAAAAACCCAAAATAAAAAACATACATACAAAACTTTTCCCTACAAAAACATACCCATACATACATACAACAAACAAACTTTAAAAAAAAATACATACATCCCCAAAAATACATACATCATACTACATCATCCCCCCCTCCTACAAACATACATACATACATAAAAAACATAATAAAAACCCCAAAAAACATACATAAAAAACCAAAAAATACATACATCCCCCCCATAAAAAAAATTTTAATACTTCCCCCCCAAAAAATACAAAAATTTTAAAAAACCCCATCCAAATCATCAACAAAAATTTTTCAAACTTTTCTTAAAAACCCCTCCCTTACATCTTTCCCCCCCTCGCACCAATAGGGGCCCCTTTCCAAAACCCCCCCGGGGTTATCCGGCCCCAATTTGGGCAATTTTTCCCGGAAAAATTTCCCCGGCCAAATTGTTTTTTCCCCCCAAATTTTAATTTTCCCCCCCCTTTCCCCCCTTTTCCCCCGCCCCCCCCCCTTTTCCCTTTCCCCCCTTCCCAAACAATTTTTTTTTCCCGGGAAACCCCCCCATCCCCCCCCCCCCCCCCCCTTTTTTGCAAAACCCCCCCCCTTTTCCCCCCCCTTTCCCTTTTAAAACCCCCGGGCCCCCCCCAACCCCCTTTCCCCCCTTTCCCCCCTTTTTCCCCCTTCCCCCCCCCCCCAAAAACCCCCATTTTCCCCCAAGGAGGCCCCCCCTTCCCTTTTCCCCCCCCCCCGGCCCCCCTTTCCCCCCCCTTTTCCCCCCCCCAATTTTTTTTTTCTCCCCCCCCCCCTTTGTGCCCCCTGTTTTCGCCCCACCCGGGGCCCCCCCGGGGAAATTTCCTCCAAAATGACCAAACCCCCGGGGTTTAAAAACATTTCAGGGAGAGACTCTCTCCCCTTACTCTCAAACAACCCATCCATTTTTCCCCTTTTTTTCCTTTTGTATATGGGCCCCAAAGCGGATTTTGGGAGTTACCATCCAGCTCACGCGAAGTAATCCCCGAGGGGCCCTTTTCCCCTGGGGTTTATTGGGGGAAAAACCCCCCCTTGAGGTGGGTCGGGGGTTTTTCCCCCCGGGGTTTTTTTGGGGGAGGTTTTTAAAAATTTTTTTTGTTCGTACGTCGGGAATAGGGGAAAATTCTTGCCGAAAACCTAGATTTAAAACCTTTTCTATGGAGTCCCCCCCCCTTTTCCCCCGATGGATCTGAAGGCCCGAAAAAAAGGGTTCCCTCCTCTTTAAAAAAAAAAAAAAACAAACATAAAATACATACATACATACATACATACATAAAAAACATACATCCCCTACATAATCACGCCTTTCCCTTTTTGGGGGGGTAAAAAAAAATGCATATAGCTCAAAAATTTTCCCCGAAAATTTTTTAAAACCATCCTCAGAAATTTTTACTCCACACCCCCTAATAATTTTTACACCCCATCACTTAAAACAAAATCCAAAAAACACTTAAAATTCCCCAAAGTTTCTTTTTTTTACACTTTCCCCTAAAAACCACATATAGCCAGGGTTTTTAAAAAGGCCAAACCCCCCCTTTCCCTTTTTTTTTACATTATTCTACCTTCATACTTTAAAAATTCGCTTGGGGAAAATGGGGTCCATATACAAATTTTAAAAAACCCTGCCCAAGCCAACATAAGACGCTTCTAAACATTGACCTTTTTTGATTCCCTTTCAAACCCACTCCCCCCCGGGAGCCATTCACAACGGGGTTTTGCCCCCCTTAAAAAATTTTTACACAAAATTTCTTCAGATTTTTAAAAAACCCCCCCCAAAATTTTTCCCTTGTTTTTTTGTTTTTCCTGAAAAAACCCCCGCTTCACATCGGGGAAAACAAGTTGAAGTTAAACATTTTTTTTACCGCCCCCTTTTTCCTTTTTTTGAAAACAAAATTCATTTTTTTCAATAGTATACATACATACAACTATTTCCCCCAAATGAATTTTTCCCCCCCCTCTGTCTTTCATTTTAACCCCCCCCATCCAAAACCCTTTTTTCCAAAAATTTTTTCCCAAAAAAAAAATACACAAAATCATTCCCCCTTTTCTAACATTTTTTTTAAATTTTTTACTAAGACACAATTATTTCCCGGATTTTTTTTTAAAACAAAAATTACCCCCCTTTTTTGGATATTTTTTAAAAAAAAAACCCCCCTTTTTTCCTGTCCCCCCCCCTTAAAACCCTTTTTTAAAGCACAAAATTAAAAACCATTTTAAAATTTCCCCCACCCCCAAATTAAAAAACTGCAACATCTGATCAAAACTAATTTTAAAAAAATTTAATTTTGAAAAGGAAATTCACCATTGAATATTTTAAAAAACTAAAAAAATTGGCACAGATTAACTTTTGAATATCTCGAGCCAAAAAATTTGGTTTGGGGTCTACATATTTTCCCCTATCCAGCTTAAAACATGAAATAATCCATAAACTATAAAAAAAAGTTTTAAATAAAATAAAAAAGAAGAAAAAAAAAAAAAATACAATTTTTAAAAGGGGTTTGGGCACGAAAAGGGTTTTTTTAAAAAAACCCCAAAAAATGAAATGAAATTTTTAAAGTTTAAATCAAAAAACTTTTTTCCCCTTTTTGAATTTTTTTGGGGGGGGCCCCCAAAACACTTACGGGGGTTCTCTCCATTAAAATTTTTTTAATTTTTTTTATAAAAACCCCCTTTTTAGATACTGTTTTGGGGGTTTTAGTCCTAGCCCCCTAAAAATTTTCCCCCTTTTTTGGGTTTAAAAAGGCAAATACAACAAAAAAAACCAAAAACCCAACCCCTAAAGTGTTACAAACAACTCCAATGGACGGGACCGGGGTTTTTGGAAAAAAAAAACGGGGGGGGCCTGGTCCCCCCTTTTGACTCCGACCTTCTTGACTCTCAACAGCTGAAAAAGGGGGGGGGGGAAAAGGGTTGGGTTTTTGCCCGTCCCCGGTTGCATGTGACTCAAAACCCCCCCTACCACTGTTAAAAAAAGGGAAATATTCCTTCCCCTTCGGGGCCTTTTTGGGGGAAAAAAGCTGGAAGGTTCCTTTTTTTTAAACACCTCACAGTAAAAGTGGGCTGAATTTTCGTTTAGGGTTTTTTTAAGGGGGAGGCCCCCCCAATTCCCCCCAAAAAAAATTGTGAAATTTTTTGGGGTTAAAAGGGGTTTTTTAATTTTTAAAACAAAGGCCCCCCTGGCTGTATTTTTAAAAAGGGGGGAAATCTCACCCCAAGCCTGAAAAAAACCCTGTCCCCTTAAAAATTTTTATTGTTCATTGTTCAGTTTGAAACTACATCCCTTTGTTTTAGTTCATATGTGTTGTGGGGAATTCCCCTTTTTTTCGCCCCCCCCCTTTTAGTTAGTTTTTAAAAAACCCCTTTCCTTTTCCCCCGCTTATTTTGGGGGACTATTCGACCCCCCAGTAATTGTTTTTTCAATTATTTGATCCAAGAAAAAATTTTAACCCCCCTGTCAGGGGAAAAAAAATTGAAAAAAAGGGAAATTTAGAAATTTTGCTTGCAAAATTTTTTTTAAAAATTTAAAAAAAAGTTTACCCCTTTTTTATTATTTTTATTTTGACAAAACTAAATTTTCCCCCCCTTTTTTTCACTTTTTTTTAACATTGATATGACCTTCTGCTTTTTTGGGTTTGGGGAAAAAAACGTTTCAATACATAATTAAATTAAAAAATTTTTATTTTAAAAATTTTTTTTAAAAAAATTTGTGAATTTTTTTTTTTTAAAATTTTTTTAAAAACCCTTTTAAATTTTAAATTTTTTAAAATTTTAAATTTTATTTTTAAATTTTTTTTTATATAAATTTTTTAAAAAAATTTTAACTATTTTAAAAATTTTTTAACTAAAACAATTAATTTTGGGTTTTTTTTTTTAAAAATTTAAAATTTTTAAAAATTTTTTCGTAAAATCTTAATTTTAAATTTTTAAACCCCATTTAAAATTGGGGGGAAAAAAAATGCAATTTTGGTTTTAAATTTTTAAATTTTTTTCTGAAAATTGGGGAAAAAATTTTTACCTGGACACGGGAATCAAAAAACCCCGTAAAACCCATCCAGGTGCATTTTTTTTAATTTTTAGAAAATGATATTTTGAGTGGTGTAATCCCTCACTAAATGCTTAAAAAAAAAAGCTATTCGATTTTTAAATTTTAAATTTTGTTAAAAAAAAATTTGGGGTTTTTTTTTATTTAAAACAAGATTTTTTGACTCCCGAGTTTTCCCGGGGGTTTTTTTTTTTTTATGGAACCAAAAAAATTTGCTTTTCAACCCACTTGCCATTCTCCCCTTTGGGGAAAAAAAAGGAAAAAAGATACAAGGGGAAAAAAAACCCCTCCTTTTTTCTGGGTAAAAAAAAAAAAATTTTTAAAAAACGTTTACCAATCCAATTTGCGCCCTTTTTAAAAAAAAAGGGAACTTGCCAGTCGCCACAAAATTTTTTGACCCCCCCAAAACCCCCACGGGGCGGGTAAAACCTGAAATTTTTTTACGGATGAGTTTTTTTTGTCCCTCTGCGGTTGGGGGGTCCCAAAATTTTGACCGGGGTTTTTTTTTGGGGGCCCGGTTAACCTTGGGGGCAAAATTTTTAAATTAAACCCCCGCCAAACATACCCCCCGAATCCTGCAAATAAAATTTTTTGGGTTTTTGGGGGGGAGGAACCAGCTACTTTCTTTTAAAAAAAATATCAGTGGGGGGTTTTTTTGTAAAACCCCCCGGGAAATTAAGGTAAAAAATTTTTCGATGTTTTTTTCCTTTTTTGGGCGTAAAATGCAGTGTGACGTTTTTCGCGTAGCTTAGGTTTATATAAATTTTAAAAACCTAGTTGAGTTTAAGGGGCGTTTCCCCCTTCAGGTAAATTAAAAAAGGGTAGCGAATTAATTTTTTACAAACTCACGGGAAAATTTTAAAAGACGAGCAAAATCAAAGATAAAAAATTTTTTAAATCAATTTCCCCACACACCCCACACACACACACAAAACACACAACCCCCCACACACACACACACACACACCCACCACACACCCAACACCACAAAACACACACACACCCCCACACCCCCACAAACACACCACACACACAACACAACCCCACACACACACAAAAAAAACACACACACACACCAAACACACACACAAACAAACACACCCACACACACACAAAACACAAAACACACACACACACCCACACACACACACACAATACACACAACACACACACACACCACACACACACACACACACACACACACCACACGTTTGAAAACAATTTTCCCCCAAAATATTCAATACAACCCCTAAAAAAGAAACTAACCAGGGGGACTATACCCCCTAAATAAAAATTTAATTTTTTCTCAAATAAAAGGGGGGGGGGAAAAATTTAATTTTTAAAATTAAAGGGGGTCCTGGTTGGATCCCGAACTAAAAAAAAAATTTTTTAAATAAATAAATTTTTTTTATTTTTTTTTTTTAAAAGGATAATTCTTTTCGAAAAAAACTTTTAGAAAATACAAACTTTTTTCCCCCTTTGACTTTTTTTAAAAATTTTTATTTTTTTTTAGCTTTAAATTTTTTTGTTTATTGATAAAATCATCAAAAATGCCCAGCTAAAGGGGTCACATGATTTTTCCCCCGGTATATGCTAATAAAAAAAATTTTATATATATGTTTGTGTGTAAAATAATTTCAGTAACTTTTAAAAAAATGCCCCGATAAATTTTTTAAAATTTTTTGGGAACCTTTTTGTGCTTATGGAATAAAAAACCCCGGCTTTTGGGGGGGTTGGGAAGGGGAGGCCTAGTTTTGGTTTTGTTTTTATGTATTTGTTTGAATTTTTTTGTATTTCAAAAATCTCAACTCAATTCTTTATTATTGCTAAAACTATAATAAATATTATATCAACACTATTGATCTATGTGTTTTTTAAACGGGGGTTTTTAAAAAAACCCCCTTAAAAGAATAAACGGGGAAAAAAACCAAATTTGGAAACTGAATTTTTCATAGATACACCTAAAATTTTTTTCGCCCCAAAAAAAACTTTTCCCAAAAAAAAAAAAAACCTAATATTTTTTTTATAATATTTGTTACTTTTGGGGGTTTTATGGGATAGGGGGGAGGTTCTAATAACGCCCTTTTTTTTTTTGAAATTAATCTAAAAAATAATTTTTTTTAAAAAAAAATTTTTTAAAACTTTAAATTTTAAAAAAACATTTATTAAAAATTTAGGGAAATTTTTTCCCCCCGAATCAAATAAAAAACTAAACAGGGGCCCAACTTAATTTTTAAGGAAAAATTTTTGGGGGACCCCCAAAAAAAAAAAAAAAAATTTGTAATTTTTTTTGGGGTTTTTTAAACAAAAGGTTTTTCAAAATTTTTTAAAGTCATTTTTAAAAAAAAAAACAAAATTTTTTTTTAAATTTATAGTATAAAATAAACTTTTTTTTTTTTGGGGGGGGTTTTTTTTTTTAAAAACAACCCCCTTTAAAAAAAAAAATTTCAATAGAAAAATTTTAAAAAAATTTTAAAAAATTAAAAATAACACATTAAAAGGGTTTTTAAAAAATTTGAAAACTTTTTTTTTCGGGGGCGACTTTCCCATTCGAGAGTAAAATTCCGATTCATTTTTTTTCGAAAAAGGCCCCAAAAAAAAAAATTTAAAGTTGGGAAAAAAAAAATTTTAAAAAATTTTTTTTTTTTTTCTGCCTTCCCCCTTCCCTAACAAATTAGTGTTAGTAAAAAAAACAAAGGAAAAAAAAATTTTATGTTACAATTTTTTTATTCCCCAAAAATTTTTTCTTTTTTAAAACAAAATATAAAATTTTTTTTTTTGGGGAAAAAAGCATGGTAAATAATATTTAATGCCTTAAAAAACATAGGGTTTTCAAAGTATTTTTTATTTTAAACAAACTTCAATAATTTTTTTTTTTTTTTTTGAACTTCGATTCGACTTTTGGGAAAATCCATATCTTCCCTTCCATCGTTTTGGGGAATTTTTAAAAAATGGGGGTTTAAAAAAAAACTTAAATAATGTATAATTTCCAAAAAAATAACTTTTTTAAATTCACCCAAAAAAACCCCACCCCCGTTTATAAAAAAAACTGAAAAAAGGGGGGAAATTTTTTTTAATTTTTTTACATTACATCCATTACCTTTTTACCGTGGTCAGTTTTTTTTTTAACCAAATATTTTCCAAAATTTTTAGCCATTTGTAAAATTTTATAAGCCCAAAAAAAACTTAATATAGGAAAAACACAAAAACCAGCCCCCAAAATTTTTAAATTTTAAAATTTAAATTTAAAAGGGGGAAAACCCTTTTTAAAAACCCCAAAAAAAAAAGGTTTTTGCCGTGCCGGGAAAATCAAACCCCGGGGACCATTAGCTCAGAAAAGGAAAAAAAGGGGTATTTTAAAGACAAAATTCAAAATAGTATTTTCTGTATAAATAACTTTTATTTTTTAAACCAAACCAACGCCTTTTTTTTAAAAAAAAAAAAATTTTTTAAAAAGGGGGGTTTTTAAAGGGGAAATTTTAAATTTAAAATTTTGGAAAAAAATTTTTTTACTGCCCCCCAAATAAAACAAAAAAATTTATTTAAAAATTTTAAAAAACCCCAAACGCCTAAAATAATAAAATTATCAAAAAGAAATAAGAACAAAAAAACCAAAAATGTTGGGCCCCTCATCGGGTTTTTTAAAATCAGGTTTTTTAGTTGCCCCTTTCCCCTTAAAAATGGTCCCCCCAAAAACAAAAATTGACCCCCAAATTTTTTTTGACCTTGAAATTTAATAATAAAAAAGACGAAAATTTTAAGTCACATATTTTTTTTTTTAACAATGTAAACAGTTTATAGTTTTTCCCTCTAAGTTTTTTGTATCAAAACTGAATTTCTTTATAGTTTTAAAAGTTTTTTAAATTTTTTATTTTTTTTTTTAAAATTTCAAAAAAAACCCCCCCTTTAAAAACCCGTTCGTGTTATACGCAAGCTTTTTATTTTTAAAATTATTTATTTACACCGTTCTTACACCCTTCGGGTTAAAACGCTTTTAAGTACAAAATTTCGCAAGGGGTTTTGGAAAAAGGGAAAGGGCAAAATTTTAAAGGGGGAAAATGAGCCCGCTTTTTGGGGGGGGGAAGTGAAAAAAAAATTTAAGGAAAAACCACCCCCAATTCACCCCCCCCAGATTCGAACCTCGTTTTTCCCCCCCCCCCAAACCCCCCAGCTCAAAACACTAGCGCGTTAGCCAATTTTCGCCACCGAGGGGGGTCACAGAAAAAAATTAAAACAGTAGTTTGGTGAATTTTTTAATTTTTTGAACTTTTTTTGTTTTTTTAAAAAAAAATTAAAAATTTTACGGGAAATTTAAAAATATTTAAAAAAATAAAAATAGTTATCATCAAATATGATAATTGCCCAAGGGGGTGGGGAAAAGATTGGGAAATCTTTTCCCCAGACTGAGTTAAAAATTCTTTTAAAAAGTTAAATTTTTAAATTTTCCCCCCAAAAAAGAGATTTTTCAACGTAAAAAAATTTTTTTTAAAAAATTTTTAAAAAAAAAAAAGTTAAACATAGTATTTTTTACTTTTTTTAAAAAAGTTAGTAAAAAATTTAAAATAAATCCATTTTAAAAAAATTTTTAAAATTTCCCCCTTCTTTTTAAAAAAAATTTTTAAAGTTTCCCGAAGAAATTATTTTTTTTCCCCAAAAACAAAAAAACAACAAAAAAATTTTTAAAAAAAAAAATTTAAAAACAAAAAAAAAAAAGCACATTTTTTTTTAATAACAAGGAATTTCTTCTTAAAACCCCGTAAAACAGCACACTAAAAAATTTTAAAATTTTGTTTTTTTTCAGAAAAAAAGGGTAAAAATTTTGATAAACAGATAAAACAATTTTTAAAAAAAAATTTTTTAACAAATTTTTTTAAGGACCTTTTTCAAATAAAATAAAAAATATAATTATATAATAAATACAAAAAAAGCATAAAAAAACTGAAAATACTCGTTTTTAAAATTGGGAATACATGCTATAAAATTAAAAAAAATAAAAACCCCAAAAAAAAAAATTTAAAAAAAAATTTTTAAAAAAAAAGCACAATACATTATAAAAATTTTTGGGAGGGTAATTTTTTATAAAAAAGGGGGGGTAGGAATAAAAAAAACAATTAGTTTATAGTTAACAATATTTTTTACTACTTATATTAGTATTTAAAACGCTACACTTTCCCCCCATAAAATAGCATTCAATTTTTAATAAAAAAAGCTAAGGGGGTTTAAAATTTTTTTTTTGAACTAAATATTTTCAAAAGGGGGATTTTTATTTTTTTTAAAAAAAATAGTTTAGTATAAAAGTATTAAAAAGTAGTACTTCCACCCCAAGGTTTTTTAATTATTTATTCTTATAGAAAAAAATTTTAAAAAAAAAATTAGATATAAAAAAAAAAGAACTATAATGAAAATTTTTTGGGTGATAAAACTAATAAAAATTAAAAACAGTTTTTTCCAAAACCCCCACAAGGTCCCCCTTTTTGAAATACCCCCTCTCCCCCCCTGTCCTTTTCCAAAACCCCCCTTCCCCCCCCAATCCCCCCACTCCCCCTCCTCCACTTGCACACTTGCACAAACTGTTTTTCCCCCATATTTCTCCTTTTTCTTTCCCCCTTTTTTTCCCCCTTTTTCCCCCCCCTACTTTTTACATATATTAATTTCCCTTTAAAAAAACCCCTCCCTTCCGCCTCAAAAAAATGCCCAAAAAATCCCCCTCCTTGCTTTTTTTAACTGTGTTTAAAAAAACTGCGAGGATGGGGAATTTGAGGTTCGAATCTGGGGGGGGGGAACTTTTTTTTTTTTCCCCCAAAGGTTTTTTTCCCCCATCCCCCCCCCCGCAAAAAACCGGGGGTTTTTTTCCCCCAATTCAACCCCTTTTCCCCCCTTCCCAAAAACCCTTTTTTGAAAAATTTTTTTCTTAAAGAGTATAAAAACCCAAAAAGGGGGGGAAGACGCGGTGCTAATTATTATTATTATTATTAAATTTTATATTATTAAATTTTTACTCATGTACCCCCCCAAATTTTTTTCCGTACAAAAACCCCAAACCTAATCCTATCTGTTCTGGGGGCGGGTAGGCAGGTTTTTCCCAAAAATTTTTTTTTCCCCTAACCTTAAATGGGTAAAGATAAAAAACCTTTTTTGGGAAATCAAATAAGAAACACCTCCCACCCCCAAAAATCTAACACTCTCATTTTTAAAAGCAGAGATTTGAACCTTGAAAACCCCCCCGGAAACGGTAATTTTTTAAAAAACTGTGACCATAGTGACAGGGGGGGTAAATTTTTTAAAGGGAAGGGATAAAAATTAAAAAAACCCTCGAAATAATCTAAAAAAAAAACGTAAAAAAACCTTTTAAAAATTTCCCCCTTCCCTTTTTTAAAAAAAAAAAAAAAATTTTTAAAATTTTTATCAAAACAATTTAGGGCACTTTTACTCAAATTTTTGGTTTTTTGTAAGGACGCAAACCTAATTTTGACCCCGGGGTTTAAATTTATGTATTTTTTAAAAAAATTTTTTTAAAGTGTTAGATGTTGTTAGTCAGGCCCGCAAAAAACAAATTGTTTTTTGGTGAAACCTTTAATGGAAATGTTCGTCAAAAAAATTTAATTTTGTTTTTGACTCGTGAGCTGCCCCCTTTTTCTTTTGATTAAAAATGAAAACTTTTTTTTTTTCAATTTTTTTTTTTTCCCCTTACTACCCAACCAGGCTATTTAAAAAATTAAATTTTTTTTAATTCTACCCGCCCTTTTTATTTTTCAGCTCTAAAAAGACATTAAAAATATTACTCACCCCTTTTTAGATTGATAAAAAAAGGGGAAAATTTAAAAAAAGTGTCAAAATTTTTAAGGGGGAAAGGAAAAAAAAAAAAAAAAAACAATTTACAAAATAAAGCCCTAAATTTTCCCCAACGGGGGTTTAAAAAACCCAATCCTCACCGCCCAAAACCCAAAAAGCTATTTTTAAAAAAAAAATTTCCCCTTTAACCAACTGTTCATTTTAGGACTTTCCCCAAAACTTACAGCTCAATCCTACGGTTTGGAAAAAGCAACGGGGGTCGGTTTTCATATGATTTTTTTTTTAAAATTGACGAGGAAATCGGGGGGGTTAAATATCACCGGTACTCCCTTCTCCTTAATTTTTTTTCCTAAAATCTCCCCTTCACCAAATATGGGGCAATTTTTTCTAAAACCCCCTAAATACCTGATTGGTAATCTCCCCCCAGTATACGTGGTACAGGGAAAAAATTTTTTTGCTCAAAGCCCCAGCTGGTGTTCTTTTCTTTTTGGGGACCCTTTTTTAATAACGTGCCCCTTTTGGGGTTTAAGGTTAAAACGGGGAAACATTGCCTTTTTTTCATATGTTGGGCATTCAAAAATTTAACACATGCTCAGAGAATAGCATCCTTCATTACAAAGTAAATTTTACCTCTGTTTCATTACGCTTTCGGGCTAAAAACGCATTCCCCAAGTTTTTTTTTTAAAGTCCCCAGCTGTTTAACCCTCGAAAAGTATGCCAAAATAAAAATTTTTCCGAACAAAAGTTGTGGGGTTTTTAAAGGGGGAAAGGCATCATTATTTTTTTTTTGATTTGGAAGAAATCTTCAAGATTATCTAAAGGTAAACTTTGTTTATTTAAATAGAAACCTATATTAATTTTAGCAGCATTTTATACTGGGCCCAAGAATCAAAAAACTTTTTTGTGTGAAACAATTTTTAATTTTTTTTTTGCATTTTTAAAAGCACACGGTAATTGTTTATAATTAATAATCAACCCCATGAAACCCATACTTAAAAATAAACTAGAACCCGACACAACTTTTAGCCCCCACAGTTAATTTTAAACAAACCCTGAAAAGGGAAACCCAACCTTTTTTCATGATACATTTCACCAATATTTCATTTTCGCCCAGGGCATGATTCGAAAAACCGGCACCATTAGCTCAGTAGACAGACACAAAGACCGACTAAAATAAGTTGTTGGACATTTTACTCTCTTTAAATCGGTACTATTTATCTTTTAAATAATTTTAACAAAAATTTAAAAAATTATACAGCAAACCCATTAGTTAACAATATTTTTAAAATTATTATTATTAGCACCCGTCTTTCACCCATTCGGGTTATAAAGCCCCTTACGCTAATGGGTAATGGTAAGGGGGAATTTTGAGATGGGAAAAGGAGGACCTACAGTTTAAAAGGGAATCCGAACCACGGTGGAGGGCCCGGGATTCTCCACATTTACAAGATGTCTTGTCAGAGGTGAAGGAAGGGTTTGGTAATCCCGAAAAATCTTTTCCGGGGCCGAGGATTGAACCCCGGCCCCCCACATAAAAGTTAACAGATAGATTTTTTGTAACTAGTTTACTTAAAATTCAATATACAGTAGAGCTTATATGATTTGGGTTAATTGGGGATCTACTGAGTCCGGAAAAAACAATGGTCCAGATTTAGAAAATAAAAGTAGCATAACAAAATTAAATAAAGGTAAAGGGAACCTTTCCCCATCGAATTTTTCTCTCTATTGTTTAAAAATGAAGATATTTACTCAAAACCTTAATATATGTGAAACAAAATAATATAACACTAGCAAACCCAACAAAATTTTTCACAAAATTTATGTAAAATATTTTTTATCCCCGGTTTTAAATTTTTTCCAAATTTTTTTTTTAAAAAACCCTTAATGTCCCCCATTTTTATGTTTGGACCGAAAAAAAAAGATCAATGTTGGGTTTCCCCAAAAGGGGCAAAAACTTCGTATTAAAAAAATTTTAACTTCCGGGTTAAAAAATTTTTGGGCATTTTTTTTGAGTGTTGCAAATCTTCATACCATTGCATTGCTAATTTAAAATTTCCCATTTATAAATTTTTTACCAATAAAATAATAAATATTGGGCTATTGAGTCTAAATTTGGGTATAGAACCCCTGTTCTACAAAAATATCTCCTGAGAGTTTAAGGAAAAACAAAAAAAAACTTTTAAAAGAAATTAAATTTTATTTTATTACTCTATGGCATTGGGGGAATTATTGGCGTTAAAGCTCAAGTGTATCTCTTTACAACTAAATTGGGAAATTTAAAATATTGCCAATATCCCCAGGGTACTATTGGGTTTTAAAAAAAAATTTATAAAAAAAATTTTATATTTTTTAAATTTTACTACAATTTTGGGAATGAAAAAATTTTTTTAGCATCTCAAATAGTTGCGGAATACGGAAATTTCCGCTTCCCATAAAGTACCCTAAAACTCATTTTTTTAAAAGGGAAATGGAAAATAGCCAGTTTATCAAAGATCTTTAAACAACGCCTAGAAACGAATTTTAATCAAAATCGTTAAAACCTATTTTTTAGAAATTCGATTTTTTCTTTTTTTCCTTTTTTTAAACTACCTTAAATTTAGGGTTTTAAAAAACACACAACAGAAAGGCATTGCAAAAAACCACTTTTTAGGGGTTTGGGGGGGGGAGTGGGGGGTGGGGAATTAAAAGACGTTTGGGTCCATCATCCATTTTGTTTGGGAAAATTTAAAAATGTTTTGAAATAAAATTTAATCAAAAACGTTTTAGCTTTTTTTGAGAAAATCAACTTTTTCTCTTTTTGTCCTTCAGTAAATTAAACCCTTTAAATTTTTGGGGTTAAAATA
>JBCFYV010004649.1:0-21808 GCA_039000515.1 Timema cristinae
TTCCTCAATCTTTAAATGCAACTCTTTATTTATCGAACAGCTCCCTTCCCTATTTTCGACGACACTGAATATTCCCCAATCCCCTAAAAAACAACTTCCTACCCCTCAAGATAAAACTATCCACGCACTACGCTACTACGCTTATCACTACTAGCTACACAGAAACTGACATACGATCGATAACACGATGGTACCATATTTACCTAAGTAAAACTGACTGCCAAGGTAGCACAGTTAAATTTCAATAACCCTTATATATATAAAACTTATAACTCAAATGAGTAGTAAGAAACTGTGCTAATATATTTATATACAGGTAAATTCCACTTTTTTTATATTTAGAAATAATGTCATGATTGATCATTTCACAAATTTTAATATGGTACTTTTATAGATGAAGATGTTTCCATGTTCAAAAGGCTATCAAGATTAACCTTTTGATAAAAAAGGCTCTGATTCACTTGCGCAATTCCAATAATTGTAATTTGTTGATAAGTCGAAGGGCCCAGTGCTAAATCTAATGTTTTGGGCTTATAAAGGAATTAAGTTGTATTCCGATACAAAACTAAATTCAAAACTTACAAGCTTAACACAAATAACGATAAAGATATAATTTAATCATTACAGTTGGGCCACGAAACTTCTTGTTCCCAAAGCGTAATAGCTGCATAGTTGTGCCGCGGTCCCTGATTAAGAAAATTATTATCATAGCTCAGTTGGGCACTGTCTTAGATTATTTAGGCCAGGTTTACTGATTAAGAGGCTTAAGGAACCCCACAACGTCACTAGTCCTGATGAAAGTCAGAGAAATTTCAAAGGGGAACTCACCTGACGTATCAGGTTTCAGCAACCACCTAATCTGGGGAACAAACCACCCTTGCAAGGCTCCTCTAACCCATCATGGCTGTGTTTTCAAGTGTAGCCATTCACCAGGCAATCTAGGGACTGATGACCCCATGCCTACCCTCTGCCTTATCATCACCAAGCAGCTGATAAACCTTCCCCTGCCTTGGCCATTAGCGTGAGGAGTTGGCTCCTTCTTCCATGTGTGCTGGACTTACTCGTCACTAATACAATAATCGCCATGAAGAAGGCTTTTAGCTAGCTTGCCCTACCGGGATTCAAAACTTGATCGTAGGAATAACTCTGGAGAGGTATTTTACTCATGTCTCCCGGTTCGGGGCCTCGGAAGAGGTTGGGCACCTAGCCGTAATAATTTACCTGAAAAGGGTTTTGAACCTTAGTTTCCCAGCGAGGACCTCGAGGAGGTAGCCTAAACAGATTTCCCGGAAGGTGCTAGCTACCAATCACTTAGTGTGTGACGAGTATGGGGGCCACCTCCTTACCTCCCCTCCCCCCATTCACTAATATACAAACGATTTTGAAAGAGATTTAACCGTTCTTTTGGGTTAAACCTTCTGGAAGTGGCTCAGGGGCTGCCACGAGGGGGCACTCTGCCACAATTACTGGACGAGTGGCAGAGAGGGGAGTCCTCTCTTCTGGTCCGAGTCAGGGCATTCCCCACGAGGATAACCCCAACCTGGAGGGTTGTCAATACAAAGAGGAGGATTATCGTCATTGCTTAGTTAGACCACGTTAACTGACCACGAGAATTATCACGGATATAAATCTGCCCCGCCAGCTCTGTGTACATTTTAAAATGTTAAATTATTAGATGATATGACATGCAATAGACTACACATATGAGTAGATTTAATAAGGGAAGTTTGGGACATATCTTTGTGGAAAATGGTGGTGCCCATGAATAATTGACCTATTTACCATGGAAATTGTCAATTCTACTTCACTGCTACTAGTTTATTTGAAATATAAATACTACCAACATCACGGTCTTTAAATACCCTGACGGTGTGCAGCACAACTAGGGCTGTGTGTAATAAAAATGCATATATTCGATTGGGTCCATACTTGATCATCTGATGTCTCCCACCTCCCCCTCTTTTTTATATATCCACTACCTTCCCCTTATCATACGTGACTTTAGCATCTCTTCCTCCTTAGAACAGGCACTAGACCTGAGGCCCTGGGCTCAATCCCCAGCATGATCAAAAATATTAAGTACAGCCCTAATAACTCCCTCAACCCTCATCATTCCTCTTCCAGCCCACCCCAACCAATGGCAGATAGTTACTTTATATGTGTGTATAACACAAATGGTCTTAATAATGTTACGACCTGCCATACCTTCTAGTGGCTCCTACTTCCTACAACCTGTAGGCCCTCCAACTTTTCCTCACTCCCCTTAAAGCCTAAGTAAGCAATCCCTAAATCTATAAAATAAAAATCACAATAAAAATACAAAATACTATTTATAGATATCAGATTTTCTCTCGTCGTGCCTTAATATGCTGTAGTGCCTAAGTTTATATTCCCTCCATGGTTGACATTAGATGACGCAGAAAGTTGGCCTTCAGAGACCGGGTTCGAGGCCAATACTAGAAGAATTTGTACGCCATCACTGTGATGTAAGAAGAGATATGTTATAGAATAGATGGAACGTTCAATGATCTATGTACCATCTTTCAAAATACACTTTAACATAGATCGTCTATGTACCCTATAGCTCCTATGTGTCTTACAATGCCTAAATGTTTTGGGTTGAAACCCCAAACTTTAAGGTAGAAGCCAACCATAATAGTTGAACCCCTCTATACTAGCTTTTACATACATAATTATATATATATATATTAAAATAATTATACATATAACCCTATATACTTTTGTAACCCTAACTTTAAATTTAGAGGGGCTCAAATACATTAAAAAAATCTAATGATATAAAAATGGGGTAAATAAACAAATAGGATTGAGCAGTGTGAATTAATGTTTTTACAAATGCTGGGTACATAATACGTCCCCAGTGCACGCAACTCAATCCTAGATGCGGAAAAACTACGGTCCTCCTTCAATATATATAAAATATTATCTGTATATGATAAATTTGAAAGTAAATTTGGATACCTGGATAGTGTAATTTCCTAAACCTTGGGATAACATAATATTAAAAGATTGCAAGTCAAAAAGGAAAATAGCAAGTTTATTAAATGTATTCAAAATCTTAACAATATGCAGAAATTTAACTTTGTTTCTCATAGATGCAATAACAGTAATGAACTTAAATATGTGCAACAATAAATATCAACATTTCCCAAAAGGAAATCATTTCAAACAAATTTAACTGTTAAATACCATAAAAATACCATAAAAAAATCACTTAAGACAAAATTAATTTATAATGCATAGCATTATTAAATTTGAATATTACTATGAATAATAAAATAGATCATTTCTCCCAAATAAGACATTACCGAATTAAATATATAACAAATTTCACGAGTTAAGTAATTTAAAAGTTAATTATCTATTTATTAATACCAAACATACCGCATAACATTCCTAATTTGTAAATGTTCAGACATAATGGTATTCATGAACTCTCTCAAGTAACTCCCTAACAAACTAATTATGAAATATAATTCCCAAGTTAGGTAGTTTAAAGTAAATTCCATATTTATAAAATTTCAAGTATAAAGCATAACATTACTAAATTTTAAATGCTCTGACATAATGTTAATTACGAACTCTCCCAAGTAAATCTTTAACAAACTAATTATGAAATATAGTTCGTAAGTTAGGTAATT
Source organism: Timema cristinae (assembly GCA_039000515.1). Lineage (NCBI taxonomy): Eukaryota > Metazoa > Arthropoda > Insecta > Phasmatodea > Timematidae > Timema > Timema cristinae. The sequence goes on from JBCFYV010004649.1 coordinate 3,663, forward strand.
TACAGTTAAATCAATGTTCAAAAGAACGAAGAATACTACAAGACTTAAATAATTTATATTTTATATAAAAAGAATGGCCGAAATATAATTTTGAATAGTTACAAGATATTATTATGCTGAAATTGAATTTCTCCTTACATTTTATATAAGTCTTTTGAAGCCTCTGCTTCGTCTTACTACATCCACGCCCAGTCCAAGAGTGCAGCATATTTTCCTGTCCGGTCTTTTATATGGTGCACAAAAACTCTTAGAACAGGAGAGACGGGATCTAAAAGGGTGGGGATCACAGAGTTTAACACAAAAAAAAGGAGGTGCGTGACACTGGAAAAGTCTATATTATTCTGGAAACGTCTGGCTTTTACTGGCCTCTTCTACTCTTGTCATGTCGTTGGGCGTCATTGGCTGGTGGCTGCCTCTAGCGGCGAGGTTCGATTCTTGGCCCGGAGCTAGCAGTTGATCGCGGGCTGTTAATGTGGCCAGTCGTGTTGTTATTAGTGGTGCGTAGCCTGGACGGTGAGATTGGGTAGTGTAGCTTTTTGTTGACTTGCCCATTTTATTTAACTTGTAGCTAAACTTTGCTACACTTTTATATACCTACATTCAGAGTTACATTCAAATATACTGTCTATGATAGGAAAAAATTTTGTAAGTTCCTTTATCCTACTAAAAACCTGCTATATTGTAGGATTCAGACAGGAAAAAGGGCCTTTTAGACATCCCTCTATACCATAGTCAGGATTTACATACATACAAATATACATTAATATTTTCATGATAAACATATTAATAAACAATGAGTGTCACTATTTTTTTTACATAAATCCATCCCAAGCTTCCCTTATTATCTATAATTATAATTATATACCTTTATTATATACTTTAAATATAATTTCTTACAAATTGCATTTAGTCATCAACATTTTTTTAAGTAATATATTTTACATAATGAAATTTGCGTTTCCCTATATATATATATGTCTTCTCGCTAACCGTCCTGTACTAAACAGGGAAGTGTGGAGAAAGTCAGTGAGGATGGATTAAGTACGAAGTTGTTTTTGAGCTATCCCAGCTATCTGAACAGTTTCTTGCCTACCCCGTAAATAAACAGCGGGGTTTATATAATATATATACACTAAGCTTAGACAAAATTAATAACAAAATGAAACCTATTGGAATGTATTCAGTATATTTCCCTCTACATTCTCTGAAAATTCGGGAATGTCCGCCATCTTGAAAAAAAAACCACGTGATTATAAGGTTCCACTTAAAATTAAATTAAATATCTCTAGAACCGTTAGTAATACAGAGGCCCAGTTTATAACAACATATCTCTATTGAGTTTCTCTATAATATAAATACATATATTTTGGTGATGTAGGTCTACGATAACCTTCCAATATATTACACAATCACTAGACGTTCATTAATATATTCAGAATAAAACCTGCTCTTACCTCAGTGAATAACCATACAATAAAATTTAGTTGTTTTTTATAAAACAATAACAATTATATTCATTAATACAATATCAATTCCAAATATAGTACAAAATCAATATTTTGTCATTTAATATAAATGATAATAACTGCTCGTTCAAATCTGACAAATGTTGTTCATGGTCCAACTTCTGTAAAGTTAATTTTTTCTTATTTCAAATTTAAATGTGACAAATTTGCACTTTTCTGGTTTTGTTTATGTAAGAATTTGTTGTTATTTTCTCTATATGCCTAGTATTGAGATTTCTATTTTTATGTTCAACATAAACACCACTTAATTAATGTAAGATAAACTAAAAGATTACGGAATTTTTATTATACCTGTTAAAAATTTTACCAAGTTTTAATTAAAAGTGTTTGTCTGGCCCCAGATTGTTCTAGTTAATTTAGCTTTATTCTATGGGTTGTTATAACCGAAACAATTTCACTATTTCCTTATATTGTTCGTATCGTTGACATATACATTTATGCAACAAGTGCCTACATTTCTAAGTGAAACCTTACAATCAAGTTATTTTTCCAAGATTCCCGGATTGGGAAAACTTGGGAATTTTCAGAGAATGTTGAGGGACATATACTGAATACATTCCAATAGGTTTAATTTTGTTATTAATTTTGTCCGGGTTAAACTCTAACAGTCCTATTCTAATTCTTGCATACTTCCTTTTTTTCAACAACATACATACACCGAGTCATACATGTTCTTTTATTCATAAAACTTAATGTTTCTCTTTTTCACACATTCATCTACAACATTTAGCCACGTCTTACATGGCCTACACCTTCCCTTTGATCCACACACTCTACCTTCATATATTTGTCGATCCACACTCATCCTCTCAACATGCCCCAACCAACATAACACACTACTTTCACATTGACCTATTGGCTTCCCTTTCAAACCGCACTCCTTCAGCATCCATTCATTACTGACTCTGTACATACGAGTTTTTCCACATACCTGTTTTTGATATCTCATCCCTTTCTTCTGTGCTTCTCCCAAAAAACTCACGCTTCCCATCCATAAAACAATGTTAGCGCTAACACACTTTTATATACTGCCATCTTTGCCTCTTTTGATACTACTATATCATTCTTTACAATAGTCCACATACATCCAAGACGCATTCACCCGTCTGTCGGTTTCACCTTCCATTCTTCTATTTTTACAGAACATTCTGCCCAGATACACAACATTAATCAATTGGTCTGACAGTTTACCATATATATAGTATATATCATGTATGTATATATATATATATATATATATATATATATATAGAGAGAGAGAGAGAGAGAGAGTATTTATCATATATATATGGATGAGTGAAATAAGAATGGGAATTGATTTGCGAGTGAAAGCATTCGTACGAGTTTGTAGTACAGGACCATGTTTTTGGGGAAAACTGTGACTCTTCATTAATATATTTTACTTCAATTTAGTAATATAATTTACGAGTTCCTCCACTTTCTCGCATATTTGCCAACATTTCAGCTAAAAAAAATTCGCCAACCTTTTTTGGTTCTAATGGCATCCCATTTTTTTTTTAAATAACGTTCTACAGATGAGGTTATACAGTTATACCATTCATCCAGTCTTCACGCCATATTACTATCTTGAGCTAGTTCTATCCAGTCCACCTCATTACACCATAACTCTTTATACCCTTCCTAAAAGCCCATATACGTAGTAGCTCCACTTGAATTCTAACCGTGTTTTTTTTCTGTGTGGGTTCTTAGTGGGGCCCAGGGTGAGTACGCTGGTCTTAGAGCTATCAGGGGATACCACGAAGCGCGAGGGAGTCTCATAGAAACATTTGTCTCATCCCCGTTTCTGCACACGGCACCAATCCCGCCTCCGCTCAGATGGCAGGCATGCAGGTAGAGCCCATCAACGTAGCTCGGGACGGGAGCATTGACATGGGACATCTCTCTGCCAAGGTACACTACCATAGCACAACTAGTTCACTAAGAACTTAATAAAATAAACACATATACACCTATGATATCAATATTAAGTTAGTATATCACGTGGTTAGTGAATATTCTTATTTATTTGGGAATCTGTCCTGAGATAGGTATCAACTGGATGTCTTCCATTCTCTTCGGTCCTAAGCGTCTTCTTTCAAACTTTTTCAGCTTCTTCCTTTCTTTATAGCTGGTAGCTTTCCAAATAATCTTCTTCTCTTTTTCCCACTATCTTCACCTCCACAATCCTCTTTATTAAACATTATCTACGTTGTATGTGGCCCCACCGATACGTTTTTCTCTTCGTTTTCATCCTTATCAGGCTTCTTTACTCTCCTACCCTTCTCAACACTTCCTCGTTCTTTATTCCACCCAATCATTTCACCTTCTCCACAATCACATTTCCAAACCTTTCAGATATCTTTGTTCTCTCTTTCTGATTGTCTGGGTCTCAGATCCATACGTCGCCACACTCCACACGAAACACCTTGCAAATCTCTTTCTTAACTCAGTCTGGATTCTTCCCATTGTCAACAATCCTATCACCCTTCCATATATTCCTTTGCCTATGAATATCCTGCTTTTAACTGCCTCCATACAGTAACGGTTACAAGTCATCAGACCTCACGAACTTTTGAACTATCTTACTTGTTCTAGTTTCTTCCCTTTACTAGATATAACAGCACTATCTTCTTCCTTTCCAACTTTCACCTTCATTACAAATTCCTTTCACTCTCTTCTAATACCATCCATCATGTCCCGCAGTTCTTCTTCCGACTCTGCTAACACCGCTTGGTGATCCATTACTCAATGGTTTTTAGTCGTTCTTTGCCTAATACAATACCTCGTGCCATTTCTAGAAACTTCTCAGCCAACTTTTCGGCATGTATATTGAACATACAACATCCCTGTCGCACCCCTCTTCCAATGCTCATTTCTTACGTTTATCATCCGCCGATTAATATTATCGGATGACTAATATATGTGTGACTCCAATTGTTCTGCTGTAGAATCTTAACTATTTCCGATCAATTTATTTTCCTCTAATTCCGTATTTCTTAAGTAGACCAATAATTGTTCAAGTCAAGCCCAAATCCATTATTAAAGTAAACTGACAGCTGACTCAACGTAAATGTGAGAGGTAACAAATTTCTTCAGTGTTGGTGAGTCCATGAGCCATACTGTCGAGAGAGCTAACGAACTGCACCGTGCCTAGTACACCGAGAAACGGATAGAAAGGGGGTTATGTATCAGCACAGCACTGAACTGTTCAAGTTACCTTTATACAATTAGAGAGTATTTTAAATGTCAGAAATATGATTAGACTCTTACACCCAACCGGCCATGCAGTCGAATATTCAAAGGAGTATAGAGGACAAGGTCTTAGTAAGGAGAGGGAGTGTTGGGGGTTCAAATCCCCCTTCCCACCCCAAAATCTTAGCCTACTGATGTGTGACTATTTTTGAATTCTTAATTTTTTAAAAACAGCTCTAACTTTTGTGATGGATATCTATGGAGTGTCTAAGCTTTCAAACAACACTGTATACTTGGTTTTGGGTAAAAAATTTGTAAAAGGCGGTTTGATTAACTGTTGAGTGATTCTTGAAAATTTGAATTACCCATTTTGAAAATGACTCTAACGATTTGGTTCGAAATTGGTATCTGGTAAGTTTTTCACAATATGTATAACTTTATATATTTTGATTTTACTTAGAAAAAATTTCATTCTATATTAGTTAACTGATAATTGATTTTGTTAAATTTTTTAATTTTTTGAAAATAGCTTCAACGATTTTGTTCAAATATGATATCTGAGGACTATTTTACATGATAAATAATAATGTAGGTTTATTTTTTTAAATAATATAATTTAAAATGATTTAACTTATTGCAAAATTTTAAAAATACTAAGTTTTTATAAAAATAGCCTTAAAGATTTTGTTTATAATGGATATCCGTAACATTCTTTTACGTTGCATAGTAAAGTATTTTTACTTTCAATAATAAAACCTAATTTGAAAATGAATTAAAAATGAGATAAAAAAATTGATCAATTTGGGTTAAAATGTATCTAGGATGAGTGTTTATTGTGACTAGCAAGACTCCGTGTTAGTTTTCCTGAGGAAAGTTTACGAATAGAATTCTGAAATCCTATTTTTGAAAGTTTTGTTTCAAGTAATACACTGTTTGAGAAATTTGGTTCGATAGTGTCATACCATTTGTTTACACATCGTAATATCAATAGTTCTTTAATATTTGTCACGAGCATAATCGAATTTGGTGATAATCATTTTTAATATAGAGTAAAGTTCTTATTAAATTCCAGGACGTCCATGGAAAATATTAAAAAACGTATGGATATGTATAAAATAAAACTAAACGCATGTACTGAATAAATAATTTGTTTGTTGCGTCCAAAGTATTTTTTACAATAAAAACGGAAAAAATTGTCGTTAGCTCGCGTTTTCTTACATCCCATACTAAGGGACTTGCTTTGGTTTAAAGTTGTATAATCTATATTTAGTTTAAAACTTAGTTATACATTAGTAGTATGTCTTAAGGGTTTATTATATTACATTTTTAACGAAATGGAATGTTATCTTTGAACCAGATAGAAAAACATGGGCCACAGCTGTCATGTGTCATGATAACGTACCCCCTACCAACGGGGTCTTCGAAGAAACGATTGCCGACGTGTGTCAGCTGATACACGACCATGGAGGGCAGGTGAGCAATACTTGATGGACTCGAGGGGAGTCCAGTGACGGACTCACGGAGGTGGAGGGTAGCAGGCTAAGGGGGCCACCCAATACAAAAATAAAGAGAGAGAACGATAAGAAAACTTTCATTAAACCACTGAAGTGTCTGTATGTTTTTATTTTGGAAAGTGATCTTTGAAACCATTTATTTTTAAATACACCTAGTTGAAATCGTGGATTGTTTCTGTTAGTTTGTTCTCCATCTCCCCAAACCATAGTCCTTGGTGCGCCATTGAAAGTTACTATATGCCTACATGTGTGTTTATTTAAACGGGAATCTGGTGATTAAATGTTGGTATGAATTACTAATTAATGAAAGGCAATACATTTAAAGCATAAACATTTTATTGAATTATTTTACTAAAATATATATTTCTAAGACTTAACATAAATGTTGGGTTCGTGGAACTTTAGAGCTTTACATTGATCAGAAATACTTCAACAGTTTGTTGAGGTAAAATATATAATATTATTTGGTGTAGTAGGTCTTCAGAAAATTCCTATACCTGGTATAAGAAGATTGTTCAGTAGGTAACTATACTTTCTATTGTGGAGTTACACATATTCATAATCTAGATATGGGTTGTTTAATTAATAGGAAGATTTTGTCAAGAATTTTAAATGTTAAATTTATAAATGATTGGATGTCAAATATTATTTTTAAAGGTAGATATATTGATTTTATCATTGTGAATGTGTAAACTCCTACAGATATATTTGAAATGATCTGGAACAAACTTTTTTTACCAGTTCTCACAGTATCATATGACAATTTTGGTTTGGAGATGTAAACGCAAAATTGGGATAAGTGGATGTATATTGACTAATAATAGGAAAGCACATTAAGCATTTAGTTAGTAATAATAATAATGGAACTTTTTCTGCATGAAATTATCTGGTAGTTAAACATATTGTATGATATTTTCACATAAGATAAAAAATAAATATAGCTGGGCTGCTCATGGTGGTTTAGCTAATAATAGTCCATGTGCCAGAGGTCTAAAAAGAGGATTTTGAGTAAAAATGAGAAGAATTGGTAAAACTTCTAGAATATTATTATTGGCTCCCATGGAGAACAAAAATAGGGGATAGCCACCTGGAAGGCGAAGTTATCCAATATGGTGGCAATACAAAATGGAGACCACAAAGCTTAGTATCTCGATAACCAATCCTTCGATTTGGATTTTTTTAAATCAAAGATATTTTCTATAACTTACTTTTTGGATCCATTATTTTTTACATACCTCTTTTTGTTTTCTCAAAAAATTAGGGAAACATATTTTTTTTGGAATTTTCTCTCTGTTGTTTTGACTTGTAACTTGAAAACTGCTCAAATTTTGAAAATAGTGGTCCTATATTGAAATATGCCCTGCTCTATGGGCTTTCCAATGGTACCATATAAAGCCACCTATGAAAAAATGTAATTGGACAACCCCCATAAAACCTCCGAGGTTGCAGGTTGCAGGTTGCAGGTTGCAGGTTGCAGCCCGCTACTAAAATAGCCTAGACTTACCTAACTTCCAGTAACTTTTTGTGGAAATATTTTTGAAGAAATGCATGAAATTTATATAATATAAGGTATGGTTTGTAAATGTTAGGAAAATATGTTATAATTTTCCATAAATATCTGGTATTTGATGGGGTGACTTTTCAAAATAGGAGGTACAGGAAAAATGTCAAGGTTGAACCTAATTATACTTAACTTATTATATATTTTTAATCAGGTTTTATTTTGTGAAATTTGCCATTTAGATGAAGCTGGTGAAAATATAAAATCTATATATCTTGTAGACATATATTTTGGAATTTAGCATGGAATTGGTTAACTATAGTTTAAGAAAAATCGTGATACTACTGTGTCAATGCAGAATACAGAGAATCATATCTGCGAAATCTTAATGATATTATGTCTTTTGCCAAACAGAAACATTATCATCCTGATCTTCAGGCTTCTTGCATTTCAAATGATATAGATAAATAAAGATGTATCCTCATTGATTGAATTACTCAGTACTGAATGGACAAATCCTTTCAACCACAATCCATCATATATGGTAAATTATTCAATGGGAGTGGCAGTACCTGAAGATGTGACTACTTACTCAATAAAAGAACAATATAAAGTTCAAAATCACACATAATCTTCCAGAAGCTTTGTCTGGAAAAGGGAAAGCATTTTTATGCTCCTGTCAAGAAAACAAACTTGAAAGTAGTTAAACCAAAAAGGCAATCAAAGGTACAACTTCTAATAAGGAGGGGGTACTTTGGTGTGACAAATATATATTTAGCACAATTATTTTCATTGAGGAAACAAAACCACTTTATATGAATAATATATTTTGCCATCCATTGGGACCACTGCTCTGGAATATGGCAGAACCAGATGGGTCAGTGATATGTAACAAATAAGGCATCACTAACACAACATTTGGAAAACTGAACTACTTTAATGGAACTAAATCAGTTTTCAAGTTACAGACCAACACATAGGAAAGAAAAATTGTAAACATATATGTTTCTCTAATTTTTTGGGAAAACAAAAAGAGGTGTGTGAAAAAAGATGAGTTCAAAACGTAAGGTATGAAATATTTATTTCATTAAAAAATAATCGATGGATTATTTATCGAGAAAATTGCACTGTGGCCTCCATTTTGAATTGGCACCATAATGGATAGCTACGCCTCCCAGAGGGATATCGCCTATTTTTGTATTACATCGGACTCAGTAATCATATCCTAGAAGTTTCACAAATTACCCCCATCTTTAGCCTATAAAAGGAGCTGGCACAATGACTATACTCATAGGTACCATATTTTACTCGTTAGGTGAAGGCATTGAATAAAGACAACCCCGTTCTGATAAAGTTATCCATTCTACTTACTTGAAGCCGTGATTTTCACACATATAGAATATCTATTATGGTTGGGAAACCCGTATCAACCTGAAACTAGTGTTCAAATGTGTCTGAAGCCATAGAGCCTCACTTTAGTTCCAAGGCCCGCTAAATGGGCAGTTGTTGAATTGTCCGAAATAGTTAAGCCAATAAAATCCATACAGGCCATTTCCATGTTGTTGGATCCCAGGCAACGATCTTGCTAGTTGGTCATCCATGAGGACGGATGTGTGTCAGAACGGGGGACAGCAGAAACTAAGTGGTTGGTTGTTCATTCTTGGTTTCAGCCGGGAAAACTTATTCAGAAACCTCTGCGAAGGTCCCCGCTCGGAAACTTAGGATAAAAACTGTAGTTTTCTTATCATAAAACCTCTAATGTTGCGTTCTGGACTTACTCCGTAACGTTGACTGTCACAGATGTAGTGGACAGCTTCCCCGCCTATGGGGGCAGGACGTGGGGTTTTTGCCCACTCTAGGTATGTTGTGATCGGGTCCTCATCAAAAGGTCAATGGTCCAACTCTCTTGAAAATACGAGCTCACTGAATTAAAGTAGCAATGAGTTCTGAAAGAGAATAATCTTAGACAGGTCCACCCCAGTGAACATCAATCAGAAGTAGAGTGGACACACAATCTATCAGTGATGGAGAATATTCTTAGACAGGTCCACCCCAGTGAACATCAATTAGAAGTAGAGTGGACACACAATCTATCATGATGGAGAATATTCTTAGACAGGTCCACCCCAGTGAACATCAATTAGAAGTAGAGTGGACACACAATCTATCAGTGATGGAGAATATTCTTAGACAGGTCCACCCCAGTGAACATCAATTAGAAGTAGAGTGGACACACAATCTATCAGTGATGGAGAATATTCTTAGACAGGTCCACCCCAGTGAACATCAATTAGAAGTAGAGTGGACACACAATCTATCAGTGATGGAGAATATTCTTAGACAGGTCCACCCCAGTGAACATCAATTAGAAGTAGAGTGGACACACAATCTATCAGTGATGGAGAATATTCTTAGACAGGTCCACCCCAGTGAACATCAATTAGAAGTAGAGTGGACACACAATCTATCAGTGATGGAGAATATTCTTAGACAGGTCCACCCCAGTGAACATCAATTAGAAGTAGAGTGGACACACAATCTATCAGTGATGGAGAATATTCTTAGACAGGTCCACCCCAGTGAACATCAATTAGAAGTAGAGTGGACACACAATCTATCAGTGATGGAGAATAATCTTAGACAGGTCCACCCCAGTGAACATCAATTAGAAGTAGAGTGGACACACAATCTATCAGTGATGGAGAATAATCTTAGACAGGTCCACCCCAGTGAACATCAATTAGAAGTAGAGTGGACACACAATCTATCAGTGATGGAGAATAATCTTAGACAGGTCCACTCCAGTGAACATCAATTAGAAGTAGAGTGGACACACAATCTATCATTGATGGAGAATAATCTTAGACAGGTCCACTCCAGTGAACATCAATTAGAAGTAGAGTGGACACACAATTTATCATTGATGGAGAATAATCTTAGACAGGTCCACCCCAGTGAACATCAATTAGAAGTATAGTGGACACACAATCTATCAGTGATGGAGAATAATCTTAGACAGGTCCACCCCAGTGAACATCAAATCAGAAGTAGAGTGGACACACAATCTATCATTGATGGAGAATAATCTTAGACAGGTCCACCCCAGTGAACATCAATTAGAAGTAGAGTGGACACACAATCTATCAGTGATGGAGAATAATCTTAGACAGGTCCACCCCAGTGAACATCAATTAGAAGTAGAGTGGACACACAATCTATCAGTGATGGAGAATAATCTTAGACAGGTCCACCCCAGTGAACATCAATTAGAAGTAGAGTGGACACACAATCTATCAGTGATGGAGAATAATCTTAGACAGGTCCACCCCAGTGAACATCAATAAGAAGTAGAGTGGACACACAATCTATCATTGATGGAGAATAATCTTAGACAGGTCCACCCCAGTGAACATCAATTAGAAGTAGAGTGGACACACAATCTATCAGTGATGGAGAATAATCTTAGACAGGTCCACCCCAGTGAACATCAATTAGAAGTAGAGTGGACACACAATCTATCAGTGATGGAGAATAATCTTAGACAGGTCCACCCCAGTGAACATCAATTAGAAGTAGAGTGGACACACAATCTATCAGTGATGGAGAATAATCTTAGACAGGTCCACTCCAGTGAACATCAATTAGAAGTAGAGTGGACACACAATCTATCATTGATGGAGAATAAAATGTTGCAAATTATATTAGAATAACATTTGTTTCTCATCAATTTATCTAGTATTTTTAACCAATATACAACATATTTCTTATTAAAACTTTACTTTCAGGATAAAAGGAGTTATCTTGATTGACGAACTATGTGCCACTTCAAGGAACACGTTAACCAGTAATCATCAAATTATAAAACTCAGACTAATTTCAGAAAATATATTTGAATTTGATATAAAATTGTTCCCTCACTTCTTTGAGACTAAGTTAAACACAAACACAAAATTCTTAAGTATGTATTGAAATAGTTAATTCTCTATGGATGGGGAAAACTGATACATTTGTAATGAAGGCCCAGCCGTCCAGGGTAGATTGTAGCGTGACGCTACCGAGAGCATGACGTCCAACACAGCTCTACCTTAAGATTTATTCTTATTATAATTTCTAGGCATTCTTTTTTCAAATTTAGGGGAAGATGGCCACATTATCACAACCTTCTCTAAGTATGTAAAGGTATCAATCCCAATACGTCACTTTGCTCAACATGGCTTAGAGATTGGAATAATAATACCTTTAAACTTCAAAATATCATATCCTAATTTAATGTAGAGCACCCCCAAATAATTGGTCTTTTAATATTAAGAACTAAAGCAAAATATAATATGCTGTGCATTGTCTTTAACCAAAAATAAAAGCACACACGTAAAATAAGCCACCACATACATTGAAACAAATTAAAGGAACCAAGGCCAGGTTATCAACAGGCTTTACATCCTTCCAGCTCCATTTTAAAGTGTGTGATCAAACTGATCATCTACCCATTCAACAACAAACCCTGGTCCTTAATATACTATATAATATAAATAAATTTGCTCCTTCCAAATTATATTATGGCTAAATTTCAAATTTATCTAATTTATAATGTGTTTCACTGTATAAATAAATGTTACAACAAAATCGTACACAATTTCTCATAGTGGGGATAAGTAACTATTTAATTAATTATTTGTTCAAAAGTGCTGCAGTTTATACAATCCCCCCCCCATAAAAATCTTATGTCAAAGGTTTACGTGTGTACCATAAGTCAGTGACTCAGATTGATAGCATTCAGTGTAGGGGGACTGACCAGGTTTCTATTTAGCTCTCAGTCTATGATAAACTTACAACATAAAAGATCTCTGACACATTCTCCAAAGCCTAAGTCCAACCGATGAAATAAACTAACCAAAGTGTCCCCACGGATTCGAACTAATGAACCACACTCCCTACAAAAAATTCAAATAGGACATAGAAATAAAAATTCAAATGATAAAAATCAAATTGGGAACAAATGCAATGACCGGGAGGGATTGAATGCGTAGGAATGACGTACAAGCCAGTTCAATGACCACCAATGAATATATAAAAATCACAAAACCGGACACGAGTTTTCTATGTTGGGTTGTGTAACCAACAAATCTTTTAAATAGATAATAAACTAAAATGTGCAGGACAATACCAACCTAGGTCAGTGACAGATAATAGCTGTCAGTTCTTTGACAATAGTTTTTAATGGAGGAGATTCTTGATTGCGTAACGTGCACCCCAATTGAACGGATACAAATTAAACGGTGTGGATCCTAGCGGTCAATCTACTCCTTAGACAATATTTAAATAAATAAGAAACACATTAAAACAATATTTTATTAGTATACTATCCTTAAATACTTTTTATAAATTATAAATTATAAACTTCCTGTGACAGCAGTAGTTACTGGAGTTATTTACACCACCTCTTGTAACAGCGAAGATTCCCGTGCAACCTTCTAATAAAAACACAGGTTGTTGGACGAACAACAACTAATCCGGCCAGAACGACAGAATAACTGCCGACCACCTCACTCACCTCACCACCCCACCTAACCCATCCTTAATCCATCCCCCTCCTCCAAACCCGACCTTCACGCACAAGTTGCACATTTCATGCCATTACTACATTTGTCGCGGCCGGAAGCCACTGCAATAACCCACCAAGTTCTTAACTACAGTGGATAATCTTGTATATGTTGGTTACACTACATGACCCCATTGCCTTGTGATCCACTAGTATATTATGTTGGTTACACTACATGACCCATTGCCTTGTGATCCACTAGTATATTATGTTGGTTACACTACATGACCCCATTGCCTTGTGATCCACTAGTATATTATGTTGATTACACTACATGACCCCATTGCCTTGTGATCCACTAGTATATTATGTTGGTTACACTACATGACCCATTGCCTTGTGATCCACTAGTATATTATGTTGGTTACACTACATGACCCCATTGCCTTGTGATCCACTAGTATATTATGTTGGTTACACTACATGACCCCATTGCCTTGTGATCCACTAGTATATTATGTTGGTTACACTACATGACCCCATTGCCTTGTGATCCACTAGTATATTATGTTGATTACACTACAGACCCCATTGCCTTGTGATCCACTAGTATATTATGTTGGTTACACTACATGACCCCATTGCCTTGTGATCCACTAGTATATGTTGGTTACACTACATGACCCCATTGCCTTGTGATCCACTAGTATATTATGTTGGTTACACTACATGACCCATTGCCTTGTGATCCACTAGTATATTATGTTGGTTACACTACATGACCCATTGCCTTGTGATCCACTAGTATATTATGTTGGTTACACTACATGACCCATTGCCTTGTGATCCACTAGTATATTATGTTGTTACACTACATGACCCCATTGCCTTGTGATCCACTAGTATATTATGTTGGTTACACTACATGACCCATTGCCTTGTGATCCACTAGTATATTATGTTGGTTACACTACATGACCCATTGCCTTGTGATCCACTAGTATATTATGTTGGTTACACTACATGACCCCATTGCCTTGTGATCCACTAGTATATTATGTTGGTTACACTACATGACCCATTGCCTTGTGATCCACTAGTATATTATGTTGGTTACACTACATGACCCCATTGCCTTGTGATCCACTAGTATATTATGTTGGTTACACTACATGACCCCATTGCCTTGTGATCCACTAGTATATTATGTTGGTTACACTACATGACCCATTGCCTTGTGATCCACTAGTATATTATGTTGGTTACACTACATGACCCCATTGCCTTGTGATCCACTCGTATATTATGTTGGTTACACTACATGACCCATTGCCTTGTGATCCACTAGTATATTATGTTGGTTACACTACATGACCCCATTGCCTTGTGATCCACTAGTATATTATTTCCTCCAGGTGTACTTGGATGGAGCCAACATGAACGCGCAGGTGGGGCTGTGTAGACCTGGCGACTATGGCTCAGATGTATCTCATCTGAACCTGCACAAAACCTTCTGCATCCCTCACGGAGGGGGCGGTCCAGGAATGGGCCCCATTGGAGTGTGAGTAGGACTTCCTCATTTTGATCTCGGCTTCACTCTATGAAACAAATGTGGTAGCTTTTTACAGGTATTTTTGTGTGCATTAATTACTGTTTTGGTTTAGTTGTCCATTTTAACAATAGTACAGGATGGAGCAATTAAACCAAACCATTTTAAAAATTAAATAGAAAACAATCCAATATACAACATTCTAATTGAAATGGTTTATAGGTTTTTTAAAAGCTTTGGAAACAAAAGTTATAATTTACTGTTTAAAAATAATGTCCCTCACATCCGCACCATTCTTCGTAGTGCACTGCTGCAGTCACTGGTGAAAGCTGTGTACGACCCTGCGAGGCAGATCCGGTGAAATGGCATCAACCTCTTGGTGAATTCTGACATTTAAGTCTTCAATAGTGTATAATCGATGAGAAAACACCTTCTCTTTCAAATACCCCCATAAGGAAGAAATCAGAGGCTGTCAAATCTGATGACCACAAAGGCCACGGAAATTATGTGCTGTGATGAGACATGTGGGCCGTGGCCCCATCTTGTTGGAACAAAACATTTTCAAACTGACACTGACGTAACTCAGAAACTAGGACATTTGTTATCATTTCTGCATAACGTTCTGAGTTAACTATTGTTGCTCGGCCGCCAGCATTTTTGAAGAAATAAGGCTTAATGACACCCGTGATTGCAACCCCACACCAAACAATAACCTTTTCACTATAAACTGGTCTCTCGTGAACTTCTAGTGGGTTTTAGATTACCAATATCAGACATTTTGCTTATTCACAAAACCTTTCAGGAATAAATTAGCCTCATCAGTCATTAGAAGAGTGTTTGAAAATTCCCGGTTCTGATTTGTTTTATCCAATAAAGTTTCTCAACACTGCAATCTGACATCTTTGTCATGC
Source organism: Timema cristinae (assembly GCA_039000515.1). Taxonomy (NCBI): domain Eukaryota; kingdom Metazoa; phylum Arthropoda; class Insecta; order Phasmatodea; family Timematidae; genus Timema; species Timema cristinae. Next base: position 19,395 of record JBCFYV010004649.1, read on the forward strand.
TGGCCCAGTCCTTGCGCTAACTGAACTTTGTATGGGTGAAATCATAGGTCTGGGTGCAAAGTTCTGAAAAGACTCCTTCGAGACCGTTGTAACGCTCGAGCGACTTGGGCTGCACCGTGGCCACCCTCACGTTTTCAGGTGTTCTGACCGTTTACCCCAAAACCAATTGTTTAGCATGATGGAACTGGTCCCCGGCCATGATAGTCACCAAACTTCCGTCTAAAATGTGCGTTGAACTTGAACAATGGCGTGTGTTCTTATAAACTGCTCTAAAGCAAATACTCGTTGTTGTATTGCGTTCAAGATCACACACCACCTATCTCACTATGACCACTCATACCGTTAACCAGTATTGCAAACCTAAAACTGGTTCAATTTAATTGCCCCACCCTGTTTAATGGACATCCTTAATCGGCCTTATTTTATAATATTAACCTTCCATTTAACTGAATTTTCAGATTCTTATTTATTTTAAAGGTATTAATAGAGTGCCCAAGTTGTTGTTCTTCTGGAAGGGCCTTTGAACACAGATCTACATTGGGCCTACTTCTGTAATATTTGATCAGTTACTTTGGTAGATTTGGTCCTTTCAGAAGTACTGTGTTTTACCCAGTATTGGCTCAAAATAAAAAATGTGTTAGATGATACTTTAGATTATGTATGCTATTTACTAAATTGATTACCAATAAACTAATATTCTATATGCTTAAAAAGATGATTTTTTTCTCAGTATGTCCGGGATACATGAATTGAACTGTGATAATGAAGCAGGGACGAGGAATATATAGCTAAAAGGGAATGTGGCCGCATTTGCATGTAGGGATAAAGGGAAATTCACATTTGTAGATGTCATATTCTGAACATTTAAAAACTTCACCTGGATACGGGAATCGATCCAGGAATCTTTGGCTTAGTACGCCAATGTTTGAACCACTGAGCTATCCAGGAATCTTCCCGTGCCCAGGGTCATTCTTCACTCATATTTTAAGGCAGAGTCTATGATGGACGTGCGGAAATCATCGGCTACCAATGTGTGATTTTATTAAGATCATGAGCTATTAAATAACGCAGCCACCTTCGACTAGGTAGTTGGCTTAATGCTGCCACATATACAATTATTATAATTGTAAGGGACTGTATATTTAAGAATCAAATAGCCAATATATTATTTATGCTCTTAGTGAGGATTACTCCATCTAGATATAATATTACTAGGATTTGTGCCCAAACTTCACAGTCACCAGAAAATCAGGCTAGGTGACCAATACATAAAGTTCGAGTATTCCCCATTGATGAGGGTTTTAGTTAATTTACTTTGAAATTGAAAGCAAAGTATTTACTATGAATTTGAAACCTAGCTTTTAATTTAAAAATAATAGAGGCTTAAACATAATATGTTGAATTATATGTATATTATATTTATTCATACAGAAAGTCAAATCAAATATTTTAGTAAAACATTTAATTGTAAGGAATTAACTTAGAAAATAATTGGTTTCGTGGCAAAGTGTGAAGTGATGGTAATGACAAGGGAAAAGGGTAAGGCCTAATAAAGCTATAGGGTTGGATGGAGTAGAGCTGAGAAAAGTACAGAACGTAAAATATCTTGAAGTATGATTGAGGAGAGGACAGCAGGAAATTTTCTATAGGTGTGTAAGAGACCTGCTATGGAGAAGAGGACAGCAGGGGGAGGGTTTTACTATAGGTGTGTAAGAGACCTGCTATGGGAAGAGGAACAGCAGGAGAGTTGTTCTATAGGTTGTAAGAGACCTGCTATGGGAAGAGGACAGCAGGGAGAGTTGTTCTATAGGTGTGTAAGAGACCTGCTATGGAGAAGAGAACAGCAGGAGAGTTGTTCTATAGGTGTGTAAAGACCTGCTATGGGGAAGAGACAGCAGTGAGAGTTGTTCTATAGGTGTGTAAAAAAAAGAGGATTTCCTGCTATGGAGAAGAGAACAGCAGGGAGAGTTGGTACTATAGGTGTGTAAGAGACCTGCTATGGAGAAGAGAACAGCAGGGAGAGTTGTACTAAAAGGTGTGTAAGAGACCTGCTATGGGAAGAGAGACAGCAGTGAGAGTTGTTCTATAGGGGTGTTTAAAAGACCTGCTATGGGGAAGAGGACAGCAGGAAAAGTTGTTCTATGGTGTGTAAGAGACCTGCTATGGAGAAAGAACGCAGGGAGATTGTTCTATAGGTGTGTAAGAGACCTGCTATGGGAAGAGGACAGCAGGGAAAAGTTGTTCTATAGTGTGTAAAAGACCTGCTTTTGGAGAAGAGGAACAGCAGGAGAGTTGTACTATAGGTGTGTAAGAGACCTGCTATGGAGAAGAGACAGCAGGGAGAGTTGTACATATTGAAAGGTGTAAAAAGGGGCCGGGGAATTTTTTAAAGGGGGGAACGCAGGGGGAGCGGG
>JBCFYV010004650.1:0-16729 GCA_039000515.1 Timema cristinae
TAAGGCCCTGCCTACCCATAAATGCACGGTCTAAACAAAAGAATTAGAACAAAATATATTTAATAATTCAACCTTGTTGTTTTTTATTTATTTTAGTAACATATCTGGGCATCTTCTTCATAATTCTTATGGAATTTTCAAACCATGCTAAAAATAGTTTATTGAAATATTTCATTAAAATGTTTCCCATTTCAATGCATTTTAAATGGGAAAACAAAAATTATTAATGGATTTATTTATTTTCTTTGTACAATTAAGCTAGAGTGTTTGTTTATAACATACTATTTAATGAATAATTTCTTTTCTTTTTAGACATATTTTTTAATTTGGGTTAGCTTCAATAATCACGACGATATTGAGCTCTAACGACTCCCAAGTCGACTCTCTAGTCAAATACATGGTTTTAAATACAACTTTTCCTTCTGCAACTAGTTGTCATAGCTGATAATAGGTGCCGTTAGTATGATCATTACCGATTTACAAGCTAGTAACATTTTGCAAGCGTTGGCTAACCTGCTGTATCGGAATGCAGGCGGCAATGGAGAGTTAAACTAATCTCTGTGACCTTCTTGATTCAAAGAAACATTAATACCATGTACGTTAGGATAAGAAGGGCCAATGTCCAATTATGAAAATTTGCGTAATTTAAATATAAACAATTAAACATCTTAATATATTCAGTAACTAAAATACTCACAAAGTCTTCCTGCTGTGTGAATAAATATAGTTGGTCCCTACTTACTTCAATGAGAGTATTACTCTAGTGATACATTGATTTTCAAAGAAAAAGCCACACGCTTCTCCATACACAAAGTTTTATGACATTAGCCCTTATGTTAACTGAGGCAGTAAAACATGTAAAATTCTTCACTCTTATCTTATATTCTTTCTTGAGTTTTCTCATTCTTTAGCACTACACGTTGTAATAAAAGTGTTAATATTTAAAGTAAATGAAAACTACTGTAAATTGAATTTTAATCCACTATTATAATAAATGAAAATAAACATTCCTGCTCATATCAAACATAGTTATTATTAAATAAAGTTTGGTCTAAATGTAATTTGGAGACGTTCTCAGTATAATTTTATATACTAGTTTTTATTTTACTGTCTAGGATTTGACTCTCATTGGACTTTGGAATAAGTTATTTTTCAAAAAGTTAATGAAACGAAGTTTTTGGTAGTCAAGATGTGAAAATGTTAATTTTATTTTATTAGCGTGTTAAATGTGATTACTTTTAATTTGAACCTGTTGCATTCTCGCAGTTTGTGCGCTCGTTTTGGAAGAAATGTATCGAATCCCGAACAATAAGTACCCACGGTGATTACTTTTTATATAATTAACAATATGTGACCTTTTTGCTTTCGAACAAAATCAATGGATTGTATAAATTTTGAGGTGGAGAAGTATTTACAAATATTATTTTATATCCTTGTGAATAACAAGTTTGTTAAGAAAGGGCGCACAAAGAAAATCAAAGATATAAATTGATTATTTAACGTCTGTGTAGTAAAGGGTAATTTTTTTTTAATGGTATGCATATTACTGGCGCTTAGGCTATCTGTATATACTAATTTAAGTACAATGGATGAGCAGCGATACTATTTTATTATTGTAGAAATAATATCAAAATTAAGATACAAATAAATACTTCTATATAACAATGCAGCGATTATTCTGATATTTCAAGTACTTTTTTTTAAAGAAAAGTCTTAGCTGAAAGTAAATGTTACTAACACTCTGTAACGCACTTATTGTATGTTCAAAATCTCTTGTGCCCCTTTTGGCCGAGTTCGTTTCACGCTAGTCCCTAAGTAATTTAAACCCAAACAGGGAATGGGAAATTGTCAAGTTTTTTGGCTAAATTAATTTTTCGCACTCAGTGCTCATTTCATACCCACTTTGGCAATATTGACCCGCCTTTGAAGCCGATGAAAAGTAAAATTATTTAAAATTTTTTTAAAATTAATAAAATTTTTTGTGTTCCCTATCCCAAAAAGAAAAGTAAGTAAGTTTTGATACCCGACCGCCTCTGTTGTATAGTGGTAGATTTACTGGTTAAGAAAATGAAGTCCCAATTTCCCCGATCCCCAGTCCCCTAATTCTGTCTGGGGAAGCAGGGGGTTTCTGAAAGGGAAAACCCAAAATCAACCTCGTGAGGACAAATGAGGAGAAAATTGGGAAGGGAATAATTTTCGTTTCAGTTAAAAAAACGGGAGATAGAAGTTGGAGGGCTCGTTGTGCAAACCCAACATGGCACCCTCAGTTTAAAAAATTTTTGGGCCCCCTATCTTTCCCCAACTTTACGGCAGCCTCTCGATTGGTATACCCTGCTTGCGGGGCTAAACCACCATGGAAATAATTAAAACTTACCAATAGGAAAAAAAATTTTTCCCCAAAAAAACATTTATTTTGGAAAATTGTTTTTTAAATCCTATGGGAATTTTTGGAAAACTGAAAACACCGTAAAAAATTTAACAGTTTACCCACTTCAGGGGGCTGGGGGGCTAAGGGGGTAAATTAGTTTTAAAAATTTGGGCCCTGTGATAGCGGAGATTGGGGGGGAAAAAACCCCATTGGGAAGGGTAGTTTTTCCAAAATTGTTTCCCCATCTTCCAAAATAAAAATGCTGGTAGAAAACCCTCTCAAATGCTTCTTTCCTCTTTAAACCAAATTGGGTTTTATCATATATGCGTATAACATGAAAAGGTAGTATGACGTGGTAAATCAGTAATAAAAAAAACAGATATATTTTTGTAAAAATTTTGTTATAGTCTTCGAAATGAAACGCTTTTAAAATATTTTAATTCCCTCCTTACCCTTTTAAAATTTTTAAAAAATTTAAACCAAACCCAAGTGGCCAAATTTAGCACATTAAATTTTAGTTATTTTTTTTTTTTACCTGCTTACTAATAAACTCAAATGACATCTAACAGTTCTTTCGTATCCTTGGTGTTTTATTTCAGCTGAGAACTAAAAACGATAGTTTTAGGGAGTAAATCATTCGGGCCATCCATCTAGCTTGGTGCATGGCACCCGAAGGTCTGATTTTAATTTTTTTTTCTGCATCTCCACCTAAAAACACCATAGAAATTTCGATCAACTCTCGATAGTCCTCTCTGACCATAATATTTTTAAGTTCATCTCGGTAAAAGTCCAGCAAATTTTCAATTTCGGTATGGTTATGAACAGTTCCACTGTTTCTCTATAGCACTGTATTTTAGTGGAATCGATATTTTTCCAATTCTCTTTGAGCTTTTTAAAGAGTGGAATATCGGGCTTGTTGTCACTTGTTTAATTTTTCAGATCGAACATGGCCTTTAACACCAGTTCGTATACATGATGGCGGCAAGCGAATAAAGCATTTCCCTATCAAATTTTTGCTCGAGGAGCGTACAAGCACCATTAAAACGACCTGTATTCGAAGCCGTAATATCACAACAGAGAATTTGGACCTTGTTTTCGAGATTACAATCTAAGATCACCTTCCAAATAGCCTGCGCCTGTTCTTTGCCTGAGGAATTATCCAGTCTCAGCACAGCAATGAGTTGTTATTTTAGTCCAAATGAAATAACAATAGGCAAGCGATTCTTCTTTCGATTTTCGAGCACTCAAAGCAGGCAACAGTTTGCCATCCCAATGTAAGGTCACTACATCCAGTACATCGTTTTGAAAATAAATTTTTATGTTTTCCGCACGTTCCTTCCGTTTTTCTGTTAGGATTCTTTGAATTGAAGACTTACTTATCGGAAATTCGTCAATGTTAAATCCAAGTGCATCAATAGTAGCTTCAAGAATAAACACAGAATCTCGCATACTTAACTGACACCTGTCTAAAGCAGCAACTAACTTTGGAGTAATAAAGTCTTTCCTCAATACTGATTTACTTGTCCCAGGTTTTGAGCTTTCGATCAGTGTTGGGAAATCTTCTGAATCTATATTTTCACTAGAATTCGAAGAGGAATCTTCTTGCAATGGTTCGTTTGATGCCGAGGATGTTGAATCGGAAACATATTTTATTCGCCGATTGTCTTCTTTGACAGCTCGAAGTCGCGCCCTTTCCTCTTTTTTGGCCAGATTTTTATCCACTCCACCTAAGTGACCGGGTTCGGGCCCGGCTCTCTTGGCGCTGCAAGAACATCCTATCTTCCTCTATTTTCATTAATTGAAGTGCATCAGCATGTGCAATGTTGAACAAAATTGTCTAAATTAATTACAAATTATTGTTGTCGCCGCTTGAATACTCTTGTAATTTCTTTGCATTTTTTTTGTAAGTCTCTCCAAACTTGATACACATTAACAAGCTTGCTCGCACAATTTGGCAAACAATTTGGTAGGTATGCGTGCCTTTTCCCAAAATATAATACATTCGCGAATAGCGAGATTTGCACTTTCATTAACACTTAAATTCACTTCTCGAATATTGTAAAACAAAACTGCGAGAACTTGTCCATTAGACGGAAGTTTTGAACCCGTTATTTGATGTCTTATATTACCTATTAAAAATATCACTTTTTAGAACTACGCAATTCCACTGCCATGTTCTGTTCACTGATTAAAAACCATACAAACATTTACTAATTAAACAACTTGGAATTATAAGCACATTGACACGTAGACGTGCGCTGTCCTGAGTAAACTGCTACTGACATGTTTCACGGGTTGTGCAATCTCACTGTCGAAGCATTCCAAAACCTTCCTTTATCTTTTTTGTTTTATCTTTACCATTTGCAGCTGTTGGGTGCTCCGCTACAGACACGTGTCCGTCAGCGTTCGCTAGCTCAAGTACACATGTACGACTGACATGTTTAGATCAAGTCGGCACGGGTTGCCGTGGTCCAAATTACATGAAACATTATTTACAATTGTTTTGACATAAAAGGAAAAAAATAAGAGGGTATGCGAAAAAAAATAATTAATTTCATTTTTTTGGGACACCCTAATGGGTACGGGTAACAAAACTTTCTCTTTGTGGTACAAAACGGTACAGAACTAGTACAAAACTTTGGCATGAAAAAGTTCAAAAGTGGTACAACAGCATTAACCTGGAGTCACCACTTTGATCTGCTAATTACTCAAAATGGGTACGTGTACAAAACTATATTTGTGTTACAAAACGGTACAAAACTAGTACAAAACTTTGGCATCAAAAAATTCAAAAGTGTACAACAGAATTAACCTAGAGTCACCACTTTGATATGCTAATTACTGAAAATGAGTACGGGTACAAAACTTATTTGTGTTACAAAACGGTACAAAACTATTACAAAACTTTGGCATCAAAAAAAGTTCAAAATCAAAAGGGGGTACAAACCGCATTTACCTGGAGTACGTGGATTTACTCACTTTGAAAAATGCTAATTACTCAAAAGGGGTACGGGTACAATACTTTTTCTTTCTGGTACAAAACGTTAAAAAAACTAGTACAAAACTTGGCATCAAAAAAAGTTCAAAATTAAAAAGTAGTAAAACAGCATTAACCTTGAGTCACCACTTGGATATGCTAATTACTCAAAATGGGTACGGAAAACAAAACTTTGGAAACAAAAAAAGTTCAAAATTCAAAAGTGGTACAACTGCATTAACCTAGAGTCACCACTTGATATGCAATTACCAAAAGGGGTTACGGTTACAAAAGGGTACAAACTAGTACTAAACTTTGGCATCGAAAGGTTCTAAATTCAAAGTGGTACTACAGGTTAATGGAAGTCTAGCTGACTGGAATGAATAAGCTAATTTTTCTGCTCGAGAGTGTGATTGTATCTTGACGTTATGTCCCCCCCAAGTTTAGTCAAACTTTGGGCGCCTCACACTTTACGGTCCGTCACTACACTTCTTATCTCTCTCAATTCTTGGAAAAAAGTTTGCTTGCTGCCTTTACTGATTACCCCGGGCGTGGTCGCCGGTCTCCCAATTGTTAAACAAACCAGTAGTTTGCCAACCTGATGGCTGGAATCCACCAGTTTGTATAACGTTACAACGCCATCTATTTTAGAGCTGAAAGCTCAACACCCGCCAGGGAGGGTAGGCAGGGCCCTTAAAATCAATCTACCAAATCAGTGTTTTTTGAAATTTTTAATTGTTATTGTACCATTTAAACCCGTCTTTTATCAAATAATATTTTAATATACAACATATTAATTACTTTTTCAAGATTGAAATTTGGTTAATAACATTTATTTAATGGTTTTATATCACATAATATTCCTTTTTAACATTTCTAGGTATGCGCCTGAATCTTTCAATTTTGGAACATTTTCTCATGCAAGTGATGTATGGAGTTTTGGTGTTACACTTTGGGAGATGTTTTTCATTTGGTCAACAACCATATGGAGAGCTAAGAGGGCTGAGGTAAGATACAATCACACAAATGGTTTGAAAAATATCTCCAAAACTGATATAATTTATTCATAAAATAAATAATATAATTTTGTTTGTGAAAAAAGACTCATTTCAATCTCAATAATATATTTAATCTTTTCACTTTTATATAATACTACTATTGCCTCATTCGGTTTAATCTAGATTGCTTACAAGAATTAAGCATTATAATTTTTATATAAATATACAAAGTCTTTCATGGTATAATTTTTTGCTATGCCAAACTACCTACGGGGTTATACAAATTATCATTTATTAAAGGATTATGGGTATACAATAAAGACAGGCTATGAAAATAAAAATTAATATACATGCGTATTATTTATGAAAACAAAGGATATTAAGACAGATGTGAAATAGCCCAGATATGATATGTTTTGTGCACACACACACAGGGTGTTGGGAACCTCGTAGCCCAAAAATGCACATATGGCTTGTTTGAATCAAAAGTAATACAAAATGCTAATACACATATATCCAGAAAACTATGCTAATACTATTAAATTATGTTCAAAATTTAGTGTACACCGGCGGGAGAGCATATCTATGAGTCCTCGGTAGCACAGAATGTGAATACAAAGTGAAATAATATATTTTAAACAATGGCATTTATTGGAAAGCTAAGGTAGTAACAAATATTCATATTTTTTTTTTCAAAAATAAAGTTAAAAGACTGAAATATTAAACAAACTAAACAAATTCAAGGAGGACTAGGCTTCATGGTGGAGGAAGGGAGGGCACCGTAAATTCTGTTTGAATGATAAGAGTTATAGAGTTTAGTTACCGGGAGAGGAACAGAAATGGCTACTTAAGGACATAAACAATATTTGCAGCCCATTAACATATGTCATCAACATAAAAGAACAGGAGATATTGGTCCATCCAGATGTTTTTATATTGAATAATGTCATAGACACCTATAGATTGAAGTGCTCTGATACCTCCAGATGACAAAAGTTAAAAGATTTCAAGCGTTTTAGCAAAATAGTTTGAAAGATGGATTTTTTAGTGGAGGTTCTCATGTAATTGTTGTAATTTTATGATTATAGGACCCACCTCAGTGGCTTAGTTAGCTAATACGCTAGTTTCTTGTTGAGCTAAACTGTCGAAGATGAGGATATTGAGGTTCGAACTGGGGTTGGTTTTTCCACTCTCCCTCCATGCAAATGCGGGTTCACTTCCTCTAGATTCAACCTTCCCAATTCTTAACCCATTAGCATAATTTTTACTTAAGCAAATAACCCAAACGGGTAGTAAGACATTCTAAATAATATATATATATATATATATATATATATATATTTTTGAAGGGTTAGCTATTATAGATTATAGACCAATGAGTAAACCATAGTATGAATTATTATGTGATATTTGTACACAGGGGGCGGGTATTTGTTTGTTTTTTAATGTGTATTGTGAGGCAGAGATGTTGTTTGTCACCCAGTCTGTTCAATTTGTATGGAGAAATGGCTGGTCAGAGAAGCCCTGGAGTGACGTGGAAATTTCAGGATAGGAAGATGCTCCATCAACACAATAAAATATGCAGGTGATCTAGCATTGTTGGCCTTTAATAAGGAAAAGTTGCAGGAAAATGATGGACCAGCTGGTGGAGATAGGTAGAATATATGACAAGATTGACATTGAGAAGTCAAAAGTGATGGGGATTTCAAAAAATGAAGAGCCCCTTAAAATCAAAATTGGAAACCAGGAGTTGGAAAAACGTAAAGCAGTTCAAGTACCTGGAAAGTCTGCTGACAAAGGATGCCTACTGCACCAAGGAAACAAGGTCAAGGATCTCCATGGTCAAGGAAGCTTTCACCAAGAATAGGTTAGCCAAGGTAAGCTTTCAACAAGTACAGAATAAGTTACTGTTGACCAGCAAGTTGAGTTTTGAACTGAGGAAGAAACTGTTGAAATACTACATTTGGAGCTGTATTGAGCAGAAATGTGGACTCTTAGAGAAGACAAAGAAATACTTTGAGGTGTTTTGAAATGTAGTGCTGGGAAAAGACTTGAAAAGACAGGTGGACAGAAAGGGTGACAAATGAAGAAGTCCTAAGAAGGAGTGGATGAGAAGAGAACCATTTTGGATGTGATTCTTAGGTACAAAGCAAACTGGATTGGACATATCCTTAGTAGGAACTGTCTTCTGCATGACATCATAGATGGAAAGGTTGAGGGAAGAAGATCTTAGGAAGGAGGAGAATTCACATATTAGATGAATTGAAGGAAATAAAAAAAAATCAGGGATCTGAAATAGGAGGCAGAAGACAGGGCGGATAAGTTCACTGACAAAAGGAATGGACCTATTTTAAGACATATCACATAATAATAATGATTGTAGGAAATAAATCAGAGCTTACTAGCATGATTTAAACAGATCTAAACCTTCTTTATCCTGGGACTTGTCTTGAAGAAACAAGTGAAACATTTAATCAAATAATGTTGAACTTCACAAAAAATATGTTGTCTTTTAGTAAGCTTAGGGTTCTCAGGCTATTTGGGGGCCCATACTATATAATAAGCCCCCATCCACTATTTCCCATGCATATTAAAATCACATTTATAAAATATATATTGTAAATCTAACAAACTCAGCCTGGTGCCCATATGGAAAATTTATATCTGTAATAGTCTCAAATGTCAAATATAAAATAATCCATTCTACACATCTGACATCTGACATCATCAGATATATATATGTGTGTGTGTTTTAGGAAGTGTCCTTCCTCTAACATTCCCTAAAAGTTGATTATGAAATATTATGCAAAGCTTTACACTACCTCATGCAGTGTAGGTGAACCCTTAATTTTTTTTTATACTTTTAACAAACTACACATGCTTTTATTATTAGAACTTTGTCTACTACCCGTTCGGGTTAAATGCACTTACGCTAATGTTTAATGGTAGGGTGATTGTGAGATGAAATGGAGGACCTACAGTTTAACGTGGAATCCGAACCATGGTGGAAGCCTGGCATTCCTCACATTCACAAGTTGTGATTAATACACAACTTGTCAGAGGTAAAGGAAGGGTTTGGCAATCAGATAAATCTGTGTGGGGGACTGAGGATTGAACCCCGGTCCCCCATTACAGAAGTTTGACACCTTACCCCTAGACCACCAGGTCACCTTATACATGCTTTAAACTCTAAGAAATTCAGGTTTATTTTACATTTAAAACATTGTTCTTTTACGCATTCGTATTCTGATGAAGTAAACATGACAAAATTTTGTGATACTTGAATAGTTGACGCTACCAGAATTTCCTTATTATTCCCTTTCCGCGTTGATAGTTTTTGTTGAACAAATGAAGAAAGGATTTGAAGGTACTTGTTTAACTTGTTTTCAAACAAGTTTATTGATGGCATACCAATTTAACTATTACTTTTGATGTCTATACCTCTCATACAGCTTTTAAATATTTTTATTTCAAATTTATTAATTGTCTTTGTTTACATTTTTAAGCTATTATTAACTCCAATCTAGTCAAATTGCCGATTGTTCCACTGTCGTTTGTTTATCAGCCAATCCTATAATCTGCTATTACTTATATTTTATCATCACTGATTATTATTCTTTCCTTGTTTTCTGCTAATTTAATCATTTCAGAACATATTGTAACAATCTCACTGATGATCTTTAGAAATGTTACTGTACTGGTTTTAATTGACTTCATATATCATGATATTTAGGCTTTTCCTAAATAAATTAGCTTGCATGTTATGTTTTTATTTTCATCTTGATTTAATTGACCAAGAAGTTATATCAATTAATTTAAGTATATGTAATAACATCTAAATACGTTCTTTATATTATAAAGTATTTTGTAAATTCTGCATACCATTGTACTTTTGCTGATATAGTCTTGCTTATTTAAAAAAAAAAACGCCCTACATCTTGATAGAAAGCAGAAATGTTATAATTTTGAAGTTTACATTTTACTTAGATAAATAAAAATTTATCTTTCACCAAAATACATCAATAAATTATAATTTGTGTGTAGGCTTGAACAAAAATACTTAAATAATATCCCAAAAGTGTAATATTTATTTTTTAAACAAATTTAAAACTTGATGAAAACTCCTCATTTAAATTAAAAACTTAATTTTGGGACAAAAAAAAAAAAGTGTCTTTATAACAACAATGTCAGATTTTACTTCAAAACTTATCTTTATTTACCCTAAGAAAATTGAAGATCTGGGCATACAATAAATAAACTTACATGTCGTTAGTTTGAGTAAAATATTTGATATAGTTTAAACTTCTGTTAAAAGTTGTTGTGGTAAGAAATCATATTTTACTATGTTGAATGGATTGTTTCTTGGGAAAACATTATGGAGTATGTATTTACACCTGAATTTAAAGGTTTATTAATTTTTCTCCCTTTGAGTGTTAAAAGACCATTGTGCTTAACATGACTTAATGAATATTCAAATTGTAATGAGCTATTACCCCTGAGAATATATTTTAAAATGAAAGGACGCGAGAGTATTTGGTTAGTGTCTTATTGTTAAGATTACATACAATATTAAGATTATTAATCTCTCAAGTATGACTTTCATCCGTTACTGAAATCCTTCTGAGGGTGACTTAGGTACTGCAATAGTTAAAGCATAGTGTTACACAAACCATTATGAAACTTGGAAATTAATATTAGCAAAATTCTGAAAAAACTCTAGAATATATTATAAACAATATCTACATAAATAAAAATAGCTACACACCATCTCATGTAATTACCTACAGCTATTACTATGCATTATGCAAAATAAACCAATAAAAATGAAATGTATAAATAATAAACCCCCTTTCAAATATCTTATAAAGATATCCTTTTAATTTTAAACATTATAAATATATCCGGTATTTAAAATTTTCTGGGGCAAAGCAGACCTTCCTGTCATTTGAGACCATTATTTATTGGCTAATTGGTTTCACTTTGCTTCTTTTATTACGTATCTCTAGTCATGCAATAAGATTTGAAAATTTAGTCCCTAAAATATTTTGAATTTAACAAACAATCTCTGATAAATATGTGTACCTAAAATGTTCATATATACTAACTTAAATAATTAGAGATGATTTTCATTATGTTTTTATACTATTGGCTATGGTTCAGGTTATCCAAATTGTTGACAAGGGAAGTAGACTTGAACAACCATCTCTCTGTCCTAATGAAGTTTACAAAATTATGGAGCAATGTTGGGCATATCATCCTCGCGATCGACCAACATTTAGTCAACTCTTGGACATCTTTTCATCTGACCCTGAATATATAAATATCAAGGAATTGGTTAGTTAGTAGAAAACATAAGCTAATCACAATTGATTTGAAGGTGGTTTGATTGTGCCATTGCATTTCTTTTTATACTCTTTTAAACCCAAATGAATCCTATATGTTGCAAATATTTCAATATAATATCGACTTAAATGTCCAAATAATTAAAACTAAATGAATAAAATTAACTCCATTGGTGTGAGCCTGCTAAAGCTATACAGGTCTAGCGGTTGCCGCTTTTTAGCGATGCAGTGCCAACATTTGCGGATAGAAGGTGTCATGTGGTCAACACATTGCACTCTCTGACCTTTAATCTCAGTTTTTAGGTGGAGCTACTACTTATTTATTCAAGTGGCTCCTCATTTGTCATCACGAGGCTGAATTTAACTTCGTTTCAGACCTACTGCTTCAGAGAAAAATTATGGATGCACGGGGGGTCAAACTCGGGACCTCTGGATCTGTAGCCTGTTATAGATAACACTATGAAATAAATGTGTAAACTTATTTAACTTCTAGGTTATTTTAAACTGTTGTAAACCATAGGCTGTGTGTAATTTCAAGATGCTATTCTATTATGTTTTATAAAGTTTTCAGATCAACGGTTTTCTTTTCACTATGTTATATTTAGAAGAAGAAACGGTAAGGTGGATGGAACCATATAAAAGAGATAGAATTCATTATTGCTTTTTTGTAAGGAAAATAAGAACACAGTTCACACTTTGCGTTGCTGCCACTGGACAGAAAGTAATGGCTGCCTCTTGAAGAAAATAGATTTTTTACGCCCACTTCCCATCGTTGCATGCTTCAAAACTCCCTCCTGTTGAGTTTTCATGGAATGAAACATGGGTCTGGAAATTGAGTAGTAATGTTCTCATTTGGATCGGGGTATTTAGATAGCAAACACATTTTAAAATTAGAATGCTTCGGATGATTTTTTTTTTACTTTCTCTATATTCCTATTATTTTTTTTCAGGGGGTTGAGTCAATTCATTTATCAGTGCCATTGGTAGTAGTTGTGAAAAACTCCAAAACTCAGAGGAGGAGAGTTTAATCAACATCAAACTATATATTCTACATTGTTCATATTAATAATGCCATTTTAGTAGGTGTGAATCCCTATGTTAAAATTTCTTGGGAGTTACAAGTCATGATGAAGTTTGGTATTTTGTTGATAACTCTTATTTAGGAGGTCTAAAGGGGTTTTTAAGGAGGGCCAAAGTGGCCTAGCGAAAAAAAAAACCAAGGGGGGCTTTTTTTAAAATGAAAAATGCTGAAATATTAGTTTTTATAATGTAGCTCAAAGTAAAAAAGCGTCAGAAGGAAAACATTTTGAGTAAAAAAATGTTGTGCATAATATTGCCTAACTCTTTTTTCCTGGTTAATATCTTAATAAATCTAATGGCTTAGGAGAAAATTATATCACAATGTAGGGAAGACCATTGTTGGGGTCTCCTCCCACAGCCGGGCTGTCCTGATCCTTCCTTCAGGCCCCCCTTATATACCCAATGGATTTTTTAGTTGTTGGTCTCCCCTTCTAGTGATGGCTGTCTCGATCCTACCACTGACCCACACTTTTATACTCTACGGGCACCCTGGATAAGTGGAAGGTCCAAGAGGACAGCCGCCAGCACAAAAGAAAACTTGCTAAGCAGTAACTAATCCAAGAATACAAAACATGGGTACAAAACTTATTTACATTTCGGGAACATCAAACTCCCCTTCACTTCTGCTGTCGATGGGCTTAGAAGAAGGCTTGACAGCGTCACTTCCTGGATGTTCGGTCAGTTGGGTTCAACACTTTTTCCACTAAGAAAGTATCCAGATACACTTATCTTAAAACGTCCATCGCACAAGTGTAGTTTAGCCATCCCGGGTTGGCATATACTAAGCCTTTGCATGTTGTAGTGCAGTTTAGTGCTATGGTGTTATCTACTCCATGTCTTAGAGAGTTAGGTTGAAATTCTCGATTGTTGGGATCTCCTACCACAGCCGAATGTCCCGATCTTCCCTCCAGGCTCCGCTTTTATACACAATGGTTATGACCATGGGTGTGGAATTTAGAGGGAAAGCAGCTGCCGTGGGAATAGAATCAGGCCGAAAATTATTTATTCAGTAAAATACATGTACAAGCAAAACAAGATAAATCAAATGATGGTTCTTCTCCATTATTTTCCAGTCCCTTTGGGAGCTTCTTCAGCTGCCTCCCCATTGTGATATTGTCTTTCATTACACCCGCGGAGGAATGATTGATGGCACAAACCCCCGGGAAGATATATGGTTGATCCAGCGTCTCCCCCTGCTGCTGCGATGGCCGTCATCCAGCCCTTTGTGAGGGCGATGTAGACGGTCTTGATTCTGTGTGTCCCTCGGTAAAGGTCTCTTGATACGATCGCAAGGAGTAGGTTCGGCTTGGGTGTTTGTTCTGTTCTGGTGGAAGCTCTGCCACCTTGGCCTTAAGCGCCCACGTCACCCCATGGGCGGATCCAGGGCCTGTTTTCAGAGTTGGGGGGGAGGGGGGGGGGAGTATGATTGGTTTTCATTCAAGGCTTTTTTCTTTAGCACCGCGTCTTACTACCTGTTTGAGTTATAGGTCTATATACTATTTTCACTAATAATGTTTTATGAATTCGGAAGGTTTAATAGATAGAAAGTGCATCCGAATTTGCATGGAAGGAGAGTGGAAAACCATACTCAGCGCACTCAGTTGGATTGAACCACAATCTCCCCATCCTTGGCAGTCTAGTGTAACCTACTACAAAATTTTAGATTTAAAACACATATTCAACTCTGTGTTTACCACTATTGCCAAAAAGGTTTTAACCTTGTTTACTTCTGCTGGGACATCACGATGTAGATGTAATAAGACCCAACCAGGCTGCTGGGTATGCAACTCAACCCTTCTCTCCATTGAGAAAAGGTGGTTGCTAAACAAATAACAGAAAAAAGATCACTAGGGATCTTTATTTGGCCCTGACCCAAATAAGAAAAATTAGACTCCCAAACTTAGCAGAAAATTAAAGTGTGTAACCATTCAAGATATTGGAAATTAGGGTTTGATTGATGAAGGCATAACAAATGACTTGTAATGGATAAAGGCCCGAAGGTTGTTTTATTATAAATTATAATATTTATTTTGTTGGTTGTGGACAATGCGCAATATCAATACTCCAACAAAATATATCGTGGAAACGATAAATTTGCATAAGTAAATAATAATCATATTATGATGTTACAGCATGCCAAAACAATCACTAAGATTAAAGAATATGTTTAATAATTTAACAGTACCAATTAAAATGCCTAAAGCTAAGGTTTGTGAGCCATAATCAAAAAAACATTAAAGGCGGAAAAACATCCAATTGCCACCTCAAACATACCTAAACTATCCAAAAATACCCGTATATAAAAATCAGGCTTATAACTTATTAAATGGTCCATACATATCACTTCCTGGCTAGTACATTTCAACTAATGACATTTGATTTTAACCATACCCCAGGTTACAATAGATTACAATCAAAGTCATTCTTCCCATCTAACACCCGAGAGGCGGGGGTAACCTCGGTATCAAAAGGCATAATAACTTCCTAACTTATTTTCTTTCTTATTGATAAAGCATAGAAATATCAACCAATATTATATTCATCAAGACTCTCTACAATAGTAGCCATCCAAACTATTGCGCCAAAATGGCCGCGATAAGATAGATTTATAATATTTAAATTCCAAATAAAAAACATAACCAGCTCTAAGAGGCTTAAGGCCACAAAGTGCTAATAAGCTAAACAAATCTAATTATCTGACAATAACTATAGTATAATACCAATAAATAAATATGCCGAGGCAATTTCAAATGAATCCCTACATTATTTATAGAGAGTTAAACTCGTTCTTCAGTATTACTACTAATAATAACAATATAAAAACCATATCAAACATTAATATACACTTATAAGTTGTAAGTCCTAATCCTAAAGCATCAAAGAGTCCTAGCTGCATGCTAAGTACACGCTTTTAATCAATATTGTCCAGCAGGGAAAATATGGGAGGGAGGTATTTCAAGCCCAATGATGTCATTTTCAACAAGTCCTAACGTTGGGCTTTCCTTGATGCCTGCGCACAATGTCAAAGTGTGTCATGTCGGGGGGTAGGGTTACACACGTGATTGCACAGAGCGCCACTTTCACGAGTTATGGTGCCTATGTGTTCTTGCCACTCGGGGAAAGTGGGCCCGGGGTATGTAGCACTCCATGACTTCATTCTTGTCCAAAGTGAATGGTTGACAGTCCGGTGTGTCGATGCGTGCAGGATCAAAACACGGCACTGGTCTCTCGATTAAAACAGGGTAAGTGTATATACTTTGTAGGTGGCGGAGTTTAGGGGTGTGTAGAGGTTTGTAGCCACGGTACAAGGCAAGACTTGACAGCGGGTATGGTACAAAAAATATCATTAATAAAAATTAATTTAATATTACAGGGTTTTCCCACGGTCTGGAAAGTCAGGGAAAGTCAGGGAAGCTTTAAAAATGTCAGGGAAAGTCAGGGAAATGACAATTCATGTCACATTTAGAAAAAAAAAAAAAAATCGTATTTACTGCGTCATAATCCACTGCCCAAATGAAGATAGCCGAGGGGCACTTACCATGCTCAAACTTGCTGTAACACAAGTTTTGGTAGCATTTTATTTCAGAAGGTTAACGCTGAAATCTCCTGGCCTGCACATGACAATTCTTTTAACTTTATTGATCCATTGTTTTGGTTCTTGATCAAGGTTTGGCATCGTTATCTTGGGATACAGTGATTTAGGACTTATTCGGCTACACCAGCAATGTCTAACAAAAAAACAGTATTTAACCAGCTCTGGCGAAGCCAGAGCATTTTCCTGAATTCTCATACTGGATCAGATGCGTTGAAAGTAATAAGTTGCAGATATTTTGTTAATGTGTGCAAAAAAAAATTTTAAAAACTAAAATAAAATGGGAAAGTAAGCATTGCTTCCCCTGCAAAGGACAAATAATTAAAACATTTGAAAAATTTGGGGAAATCAAAAGTCATGTTGACTTTTTTC
>JBCFYV010004651.1:0-19859 GCA_039000515.1 Timema cristinae
GCCATCCTCTGTTTCTGCCCATGTCGTGAATTGCCTCTTTTCCTGACCATTTCCCGAAATGTGAAAAAAAAAAAAAAAAGTCCAGTTCGTGAATTGTGCAGCGTTTGTGCTACCCATTTGATGAACTGGAACTCCAATAATTACCATCTCATCTCATGAACTAGAGGAGATCTGCCCGGGTTTTGTGAAATAGGCAAGTGAAGAACCGTTTGGTATTTAAGTAATTTTTTTTTAAAGCTCGTTTTAGAAGGGGTTTAAAGCTATGTTGAGTTGTTCTAGTAAAATATCTTAAACGAGTTTAATTTTAACTTTTTATTAGGTAATATAATACGTTCTAGGTGACCTGGGGGTCTAGGGGAAAGGTGTCAGACTTCTGTGCTGGCGGACGGGGTTCAATCCTCGGTCCCGCACAGATTTATCTGATTACCAAACCCTTCCTTAAACCTCTGACAAGAAATCTTGTGAATGTGGGGAAGCCAGGCCTCCACCGTGGTTGGGATTCCACGTTAAACGTAGGTCCCCCATTTCATCTCACAATCACTCTACCAATTACACATTACGTAAGTGCGTAAAAACCCAAAACGGGTATAAGCCCGGGGTGCTAAAAATAATAAAATAATAATAATAATAATAATAATACGTTCTAGTTCATGAAATGAGCAAGAGTTTATGAAAGTCTTGCTCAGTTGGCAAAATCGTCAAGCGAAGAAGCCAGTTCAGGGAAGGGACGAAATTTGCCCAATTTATGAAATGGGCAGTCTAACTATTGGGGCGAAACGTATATAAATGTGTTTTACTTTGGATGAATGGTAAACGCACGGCATAGAGGGAACACACACAATAACTTTAATTGGGACTTGTGACGTTCTTCTCATGAACCCACGCTAGTTCCACTTGGCCGGTCGGGGGTCGCGGGATAGCTCGATATTGCTCACACACGCATATACACACGCGTTATGTGGAAGGGGGGGCTTCAATCCCAAATCGCTCAACCCAAACCAGATTTTTTTTTATTAGTCCGTCACTAAATCCTTCATCATCCGTGTAATTTGCTCCCGTTTCAAAGTGATTAATACGAGGGGAAAAAAAGTGTAGGGAGGAGTTGTTTATTTGCGCGTCAGGATTTATGTAAAGGAAAATACTATATAATACCCCCGTTTGAAGATTATTTACAAATGTAGATGGTATTTATTTCACATGTATGACTTTAAAAATAAAACATATATGTGTGTATATATAAACTTGTGTATCTGTGTATGTATATATGAATGAAGGGGGAGTGCAGGCTGTCCCGGACAGATATACCAGACAGTGACATCCCCAAATATTTACAAAAATTTATATTTAAGTACCCCTGTGAGAATCCAATTTTACATGACTAGGAGGTGACCTGTGGCTAGGGGTAAGGGTCAACTTCTATGCGGGCGGCCGGGGTTCAATCCTGGGTCCCGGCAAAAATTTATTTTAAATTACCAAACTCTTCCTTCACCTCTGACAAGACTTCTTGTGAATTGGGGAATGCCAGGTCTCCGCCGTGGTTCGGATTCCACGTTAAACTGTAGTCCTTCTTTTCATCTCAAAATCCCCCTTCCATTACACATTAGCGAAATGCGTATAACCCGAAGGGTAGTAAGACGCGGTGCTAAATAATCAATACATGACTAGGACCGTAAAAAAATTGAAAGGGATTTTTTTTAAACCCACATCAGTGGCGTAGTTAGCTAACGAGCTAGTTTAAAGCTGATTTGTCTGCTGAGTACGGGGAATTGAGATTCGAATCTTGGTCGGTGAAATGGTTTTTCCAAAAACGGTTTTTCCACTTTCCCTAAAAGCAAATGGGGGGTTCACTTCCTCTTAATCAACCTTCTAAATTTCCCTAACCCATTAACGTAATTAGTTTTCAAGCGTGTAACCCTGTCGTGTAGTAAGACGCGGTGCTAAATTAAAAATAAATAACTGTAAAAGATTATTTTTTAGTATTAAAATACATTTGGGGAGATACATAACATAATAAAAAAGATGTAATTTTAATAGAGATTAAGACCCGCCCTTGTGGCGTAGTTGGCTAACGCGCTTGTCGTGTTTGAGCTCGACTGCTGGGGACGGGGATAAAGGGTTTCGAATCTCGTCAGTGAACTGGGGGTGGTTTTTCCTAAATGTTTTCCACTCTCCCTCCACGCAAATGCGGGTTCACTTCCTCTAATTAAACCCTTTTCCCAATTCCTAATCTATTACGAAATTTATACTTAAAGCGTATAACCCCGAACGGGTAGTAAGACGTGGTGCTAAATATTATTATTAATAAGATTAAGACTGCCTCTGTGGTCTTGAGGTCAGATTTTCTGCCTACACATTGAGAGGTCCTGGTTCGATTCTGGGTGCCTCCAGAATGTATCTGTATAGTAGTGGGACGGGAAAGGGACCAAACTCAGCCTCGTGAGGACAAATGACGAACTATCTGCAAATGTTGGCACCATAATCCCTAACAGCGGCGGCCACTCGGTCTGTCGGTAAGATCTCTCACTCGCAAGTCTCCTTAGCAAGGTGTTTTCTCGGGATATGCTAGCACAACACAATTTATAATTAAAATACAACTTTTCATGATGAATGTAGTAAATAAAATGTGCTAATAAATATAGCTAATGTCATATTTTCATTGTACATGCCTCAATGTACAAAAAAAATCACTTTTAGTGGGCTTGCATTTGCGTCATACATATAGCTAGTTTTTTTAAAGTTAATTATTTTAATGTTTTGTGTGTAGATTAGGTTTATTTTGTTTTATTTTTTCCCTTCTGGGTTCATTGCAACAATGCTTCGATGCAAGAGAGCCACTGCTAGCGTGCTTACATTTGCATCTTAAATGTTGGTATTTATTCAGTTTTTTAAAATGCTCTTCATGTAAATTTTTTTAAATTTTGTTTTGTTCCCTTATAATAAATCAAAACAAATTATTCGTTTAACATGCAACAATACTTCCACGAAAAGACATTCACTGTTAAGTGTTTGCACTAGTGTATAGATTTAGGTATTTTTTCGGTCATTTTATTTTGTTTTTCTTGTTAATTATGTTTATTTAGTTTTGTTTTTTGGTACTAAGCCAATACCACGGCCTTATATGGGTGATAGGTGCTTAATATAGAGTTATTCTTTCAGTTTTACTTAATTTTGTCTCTTAGACAGTAAAAAATATACTTATAAAAAAACTCTGAAGGTTTCTTTGCGCATTTGAACTTTTGTGCAAATTTCCTTTCTTCTGGATTTTAAAAGTGTTTAGCAAAACCAAATAATTCTTTTTAGAAAGTTTGTTTGTCTATTTGTTGTATTCATTCAACTCAAAAAGTACTCATCGAAACAAGACGGCCCCTTCTTTTCTTGTACTCTTTACTTGTCCGGGAAGATGGTAAGCTGAATACCACCTCGCTATTCATCAGTGAGCGAAGTATTATCGAAATAACCGGGTGTAAAGCATGTGCATTCGTCGCAGCTGGTATTATGGGTACATAAGATGGCATGGGCGTGTATGGGGCAGGGTTTGGCGAGTATATGTTTCTTCGTGTATCTTTGCTCGCACATATAACTCGCTCTTGACAAAGTTTAATTATTTTCTAGCATTTAAATTTGTCAAATGTGTTATGCATTGATTAATGCAAATATTTTTTAATCACCGTGTCTTACTACCCATTTGGGTTACATGCCTATGTACTAATTTTACACTAATGAGTAGGGATTAGAAGGTTTAATTTAGGGGATGGCACCCGCATTTGCGTAGAGGAGAGTGTAAAACCATTTAGGAATAAAACTCAGTACACCAAACCGGTTGAACCCGATCCCCCCAAGTTTTTTACTAGAATTTTCAGCACAAGTGATATATAATTATTAATCAAAAGGTGTAAAATTAGAGGGTATCTTAGAAGGAAATTACCAGAATTATCAATAGAGTAAAGTGAAAAAAACAAAATTTGAAATCACTTTTGGGAACCAATCATGCATCTGACAACAATATTAAACACCGAACCAAGTATAACGTGAGTCCAACGTCTAAGATTACGTGTCCCTCACTACTTTGGCTAAACATTGAAATGCTCGCTAGACATCGTTTTAAAACCAAAGATCGTTAGTCCTCACGTTTAGTCAATCACGATAGAATAGAAATACCTTTAGAACCCTTTTAAAAAATAAATGTAAGTTACTAGTCAACATTGACAGAACATCACTACATAATTGCATTCAACTCTAAACATTTGAAACTCTCTGCCAAAAGTGTAAACGCCACAAAAAATGGCCAGACCGGGGGTAGGCAACCTACGCACGCGTGCCAAGAGTGGTACGTGGAACGATTTTCAATGGCACGTTGAGTGATTTGAATAAAAATAATATAAAACCTTTTTTTTCAATTTAAAATCTAATAATATTTAGCACTGTGTTTTACTATACAGACGGGCTATACACCTAAGTCCTAATTACGCAAATGGGCTAGGAATTGGGAAAGTTGAATGTAGAAGAAGTGATTCCGCATTTGCGTGGAGGAAGAGGGAGAACATTTAGAAAATCCACCCCAGTTCCACCCGAATAAGTTTTGAACTTTGATTTCCCCATCCTTGGCAGTCTAGCTAAACACCAAACTAGCGCGTTAGACAAAATACCATCAAGGTGGGTTTTTAATTAAAATCATTGATGTGATATAATATTTTAATAACGTGTTTTATGTTATAATTTTTTTAATTGTTTTGTTTCATAATTTCAAAATAAGTCCTCATAATTTAAAATTTTTGTGAAATACATTTATAAACTTTTTATTTAACCTGATTTATCTAAATTTAAAATTTTAAAAATATACAAGAAACAGTAGTTATTTAATTTATTCGAGTTAAAAATGAAAGTTATTTTTTTATTCGAGTTAAAAACATGTAGTTACATTTACATTTTACAAGAGCTTAAATTTGTTTTATTAGTTTATTACTAACTGGTATAAAAAATTAAAACTATTTGATGGCTTAGTTGGTTGTCATACTGAGCGACTTTGCAATACTTTCTTCAGCACAACACTACTAAAGGTTTGCCAGCCTCTGGCTATACTGTATTAAAACATATCTAGTAGCTCTTTGAGCTATCAATAAGTTTCATTCTCTGTCAGCCCAATTTATTTAACACCCTCTTTGGTCACAAGGGTTAGGGTGTTAGATTCGCAATAGACCAGCTACCATGTTGGAAAGTCTAGATTCGAATCCCAACCGGTGAAGGGAAGATGTTGGTTTTATATGGATTTCCCTCCCACACACCCTATTCATGCTAATAAACAGTAGTCCCATTTAACCGTTTTGGTGCTGCATGGTCTAAGGCGCTACTCTCACAGTGGATTAGACTCCCGATGTTGGGGAGATCAAGGTTCGAATGGTTTTATATACTAAGGGTGGTTTCCAAAAAAGGTTTTCCACTCTCCTTCTACGAAAATGTGGGAACATTTCCCTTTTAAATATATAACCTTTCTAACTCCTAACCCATTAGCGTAATTATACATAAGTGTATAATCCGAACGGGTATAAATGCGGTAGTAATAAAAAAATATATGTCCATTTCTACAAAACAGCTTTTCTCCTCCAACCCAACCATCAAACCACTAATATTTTTTATTTTATATTCACTCACCAACGTCTTACTAACTCATCCAAGTAATCGAAATTTTTAAACTTTGACAGGATAGGTATGTGTAAGGTAGTTTTTAAAATACTTATACCAGTTTTTGCGTGGTGAAATTTTGGGGAAACTATTTATTAACCTCAGTACACTCATCTGAGATACAAACCCCAACCTTTTAGCCCCTGACAAACCCAAACAATGCGAGACTGAAAACTTAGTCCATGTGCCGAGGCTGTGTGTAAGAAATTAAATTAATATTGTATTGAACGTATACAAAGTGTGAAAAATAAAATACTTCATTTGTAGAGAATGCTCATAAAATTTCGTAAAATAGTGGATTAAAAGTAACGGTAGTAAAATTTACCTAACAAAAGTGGCTAAGATTTAGATAAAAACCCAAGATAAGCACCCAGTAATATTATAAATAATAAAATAATTAATTTAAAAAATATTTAGAATGAATTGAATGACTTTAGATTAAAATGTCTTGGTTGAATTGTGCTTAAAATTATAACATAGTGTGTAAATAAAAAAAATTTAAAAAACATATATTAAAATAACACCCGTAAAACATTTAAAGGGGAAAAAATATAATTTGACGACAATTCTAAATGTACATAAACAACAATTTAAAAATACAAATTAACAATGAAAAATTAAAAAATAAAGTCCAAGTTTACAATACAGACCATGTGGATGAATAGTTAAATCCAAATTAAAAAACATAGGTTTAGTCAACCCAAAGTTAAGA
Source organism: Timema cristinae (assembly GCA_039000515.1). Lineage (NCBI taxonomy): Eukaryota > Metazoa > Arthropoda > Insecta > Phasmatodea > Timematidae > Timema > Timema cristinae. The sequence goes on from JBCFYV010004651.1 coordinate 6,392, forward strand.
TAACGGTAGTTAAAGTTCTTGCTATAAACGAATGAAACAAAATAATAATAACATGTGATGGTTGGGTAGAGACTTGTCGTCAACTTTTTATTTTTTCACAACTGTTTGACGATGTTATTTTTATATATGTTATTACTTTTTTTATATACACTTTGTCATAATTTTAACCCAATTCAAACAGACATTTTAATCTAGAGTCATTCAATTTTCATTCTAAATATTTTTTAAATTTAAAAACTTTTTTACTTAAAATTATAATATTACTGGGTGCTTATAAATGGTTGTATCTAAGTCCAGCCACATTCATTATCAAACCTTACTGTATTCTATTTAGAATTTTTTTTTTAAAATGATTCCCTAACGAAAGTTTTATGTCATTCCACATTAATGGCGGAAGTTTCAAATTTATTATCCTTTTAGAAAATCTACAAAATACTAAATTGTGCTCCTCCTCCGATCCATAGCTCTATATCCATACGATAAAATTTTAGAGAGTAATCATATTTATATTTTATATCCACATATTAAAATATTTATAGCCATTCCTTATGTATAGTGAATAATCTATTATATGACAGAAAAAAAAGTTGAATAAGTTTTTACTTTCATAAACGGGTCGTTCGTTGAGTTTTTACTGAGATGGAACATATTTGATCGCAATAAAAATACATCTGTAGTTGTTTCCCTGATACACATAATATTAAAAACATTATACAACCCCCTTTAAAAACGTGAGCCATCTAATCCATAACAAAGCTCTCAAACACTCTCTCATAGATTAGAGCTTTGGAATGCACGCAAGAGAGGTTGGTGTTCAAGAAAATAAAGAGCACAAATTGACTTTTTATTGCAAATGAAGGACTATTTCCCATATTTAAAAAATATATTTTTAACCCACTATTATATTTCTATAAAAATTAGCTAACCCAAATAAAAACTCTACATTTATTCCCATTTATAAATATATACTTTTAACACCAAAGCTATTAAAGACATAATTTTAAAGGGTTAAGGGTTGAGAAATTAAATTAGAATAAAGAGGGGGGGGTAAAACAAAGTGATAATCACTAGTGTAAATACACCCCGAATTACCCCGCTGAGATAAGAACCTCCAGCTCTAGTCATCGACAAATTGACAAGATCCACTTCGTGGGCGCGTGTTCTAACGCCCCTAATATCGTGATTAGCTATACTGCCGATGACTGGAAGATCGAGGTTCAAATATCGGTCGGCTCTACTGAGATGATTTTTCCTAAATGTTTTTCACTCTCCTTCACCCTCCAAATTTGAGCACACTTCCTCTAAATATACCCTTCCTAATCCCTAAAACCATTATCATAACTAGTACATAAGCGTATAACCCCAATGGTAGTAAGACACGCTGTTTAAAAAGAATAAGCGGCTGATATCTTAGAGCCCCGGTGCTGCTGGCGGTACAGTGTTTTTTAAATGGTTTTTCCACGCCAATTTTTTCCAAATATTTCTTTAGCTAAATGATTTTTCTGCGAAAACACATGTAAAATGTAATTTTTAAACTTTTTCTTTTTACTTTTTAAAAAAAACGAATAGAGCTGTCATGTTTCTAGTCTTGTTGAAAGCAGAGGTAACCTAATATCAATAACGCCATTTCTTAATAAATGATGTTATCTAATAACATAAATAGAAGTACTTCGTTTTTGGTGTCCCTTTTATTGTTTGGAAACTTAAAGAAAACATGAATTAGTATTATCACGCGACAGCCACGTTTCTACGGGCGTTAAGGTATGATTTTCTACAACGCGTCAGGCGCGAATTAGAGCCGCGCACGTCAGACGTGATGTACTATTCTGGGAATTTTGGGAACCCCGACTGGCGCGCACGTCACACTACAGCCGAACCCTCCTCAAGAAGCATAGAGACGCGAGCACTCCTCTGGGAAACATGAGACGCTAGCACTCCACTGGAAGCAATAGAGACCCAAACACTCCTCTGGACCAGTAGAGACCCCGAGCACTCCTCTGGAAGCAGTAAGACCTAGCACTCCACTGGGAACAATAGAGACCCAAGCACTCCTCTGGACGCAGTAGAGACGTGAGCTCTCCTCTGGACGCAGTAGAGACGCGAGCACTCCTCTGGGAAACAGTAGAGACGCCTAGCACTCCACTGGAAGCAATATAGACCCAAAAACTCCTGTGGGCGCAGTAGAGATGTGACTCCTCTGAACGCAGTAGAGAACGTGAGCACTCCTCTGGAAAAAGTAAAGACGAAATCACTCCTCTGACGCAGTAGAGACGCGAGCACTCCTCTGGACACAGTAAGACGCGAGCACTCCTCTGGGCGCAGTAGAGACGCTAGCACTCCACGGGGAAACAATATAGACCCAAACACTCCTGTGGACGCAGTAGAGATGTGAGCTCTCCTCTGGGGCGCAGTAGAGACGGAGCACTCCTCTGGAAACAGTAAAGACGAAATCACTCCTCTGGACGCAGTAGAGACGCGAGCACTCCTCTGGACACAGTAGAGACGCGAGCACCCTCTGGGCGCAGTAGAGACGCAAGCCCCCCCTCTGGAACACAGTAGAGACGTGAGCACCCTCAGGACGCAGTAGAGACGCGAGCACTCCCCTGGACGCAGTAGAGACGCCCAAGCCCTCCCTGGACACAGTAAAGACGTGAGCACTCCTCAGAACGCAGTAAGACGCGAGCACTCCTCTGGACCAGTAGAGACGCGAGCACTCTCTGGACGCAGTAGAGACGCAAGCCCTCCTCTGGACACAGTAAGACCGAGCACTCCTCTGGGCGCAGTAGAGACGCAAGCCTCCTCTGGACACAGTAGAACGTGAGCACTCCTCAGGACGCAGTAGAGACGCGAGCACTCCTCTGGACACAGTAGAGACGCGAGTACTCCCATGGGAGCAGTAAGACGCGAGCACTCCTCTGGACGCAGTAGAGACGCGAGCACTCCCCTGGACATAGTAAGACGTGAGCACTCCTCTGGACGCAGTAGAGACGCGAGCACTCCTCTGGACGCAGTAGAGACGTGAGCACTCCTCTGGGAAAAAGTAGAGACGTGGCACTCCTCTGGGAAAAATTAAAAGACATGAGCACTCCTCTGGAAACAGTAGAGACGTGAGCACTCCTCTGGACACAGTAGAGACCCCCGATTGCTCCCGCGGGTATAATTCGGTGACAAGTTGCATTCTAATTTACTCGTTTTCTGTAAAATAAAATATTTATAATATAAATTAACTTGTCCTAAATTTTTACTTACTACAAGTATGTCCTTAACTTCTGTTACAAAAATATTTTTGTCACTCTACGAAATAATAGTAAACTTGTAAACAACAATTTTTCATCGCTCTTTTAAACAATTGTTTTTGCGAACAGCACAAGGCTTAAATAAAACTGTCGGCTCAATTTATTAATATTAATAACAATCCATTTAAGGCAAACCAAAACTGTATGTTCTGCAATATTTTATGATATTTCAAACGCGTCAGTCGCTTTGTAGGAAAACATCTATATTCGCGTGATCCGCACGCATCTGACCCGTTGTATCATTGCTGCGCCACGCTGCTCACTTAAGCTGCTAAATACGCTCGTGGAAATGGGCGCTCTGGTTCTGCCCACACAGATCCGTCTCTCTCAGATCCGCTCAGGGCCCGTCCAGTCAGTATTCTCTAGGAGGGAAAATTTGAACTAAAAGTCGAAGTGATCTGAAAGCGGAGACAACCAAAGTAGTCTCGAAACGATGAAAAAACAATTTGCAAACGCAATGGTAGTGCAAATAGATAAGTTGGCGTGTTTTCAATCAACGCGGTTTGTGCTTTGCTTCATACACGTGAACGTGTTTTATACATAATTCATTAGAGAAACTTTTAGTGATATATGATGGCTGCTATAATATTTCATATTTAAAATTTTTTTTGAAAAACAAAGAGTTCACTGTTCAAAGTTCTAATGCGTGCCTACTAGTAGTAAGTTCTTAAGTTCATTCGTCTTTATTAAAAAACACTGTCGGCAAACATGCTTTACTAACAATTACGCACTCTTTTTTAAAATAGCTTCTGTTTCTCTAATAGTAAGGTTATATTTAATTGTATATTTAGTGTACTTGCATTTGCGTGGAGTGAGGGTGGGACAAACTATTTTCGAAAAAAAAAACAAACCCTTTATTTCAATCGACCAAGATTCGAAACTCGATCTCCCCGTTATCAGAAGTCTTGTGTACTGAGAGAGTAGCACATTAGACCCTTGGCCACGTATGAGTTTTAGTAATTTCTATGGTGTTTGTAATACGGTAATAGTCCCACTGTACTGAATTTATACGGAAATATCACACCTGTGTACTATGAATTAGAAATTACAGGGAAACCCAAAATATTATAAATAGGTCAAACAAAATTAAGATTATCTTAATAATATGATAGATAGAATGTTTTGAAAAAAAGGGATTAAAGATCACTTTAAGCGTTTTATGGTTGTTACAAGGGTTGTATTAAGAGCATTTTAAAAAGTCTGAATATAGTTTATATTGGAACCTCTCAATTCTTTCTCGGATAGTTATTATTATGTCGAAGGTGCAAGAGAGATTGTTACTGATTTTATTTTACTAATTTGAAATTATTATATTTCAAAAGTAAATTGCATTAAAAGAAGTTGCGTACTTGGAGAATTTGAACTATTTTGCGAAGCGGTTGCATCTTAGCTTAACGCAAACTAAACATTCCCAAGCACTAACGCATTTAGAAAGCAAGTACAAAATAAAAAGAAAGGAATTAAAACGAAATGTTCACCCTAAAGGGGGTTTGTCTTTGTGCTGATAACCCTTTCTCTCTTCATCTGACAAGCTCACACAGTCCACTTTTTTAATATTTGCGCCTTGAAAACATTAACTTGTAATTTTAAACCCTTTTCTTGTTTCTTATTTTAAATAGACATATGCTACCACGGACTTTTTTAATCTACATTTTGGCGGGAAGATTTCTACAGGACATTTCGTAATCAAGCCAAAAAACTTCAGTTGTTAGAGGGTTTATAAAAAAATTCATTTAACAAAAACATACTAAAAAATAAAAACTAATAATGTTGTGACATTTTAGAACGTTTTTAATTATTTAAGGGTTTATGGTTTTTGTTTCAACTTTAATATTTTAAGCTCGCTAAGTAAAACATAAATTCACGACATGGGACATCCTGCCGTGCCGTCCAGCCGTGACGTTAGAGGTAGGTAACTTTCCCTTAAATGTTGTTTAGGTTATGGACCACTAAACACTTCAACAGGGTGTAGAAAAATTTTTTTAAATTTTAAAAGTTCATAAATAATATTAAATTTATATATCTTTGTGTACGTTTTTTAGTGGGATAGCGTTATTTTTTAAAATTTTTTTTTTAGCACCCCGGGCTTACTACCCGTTAGGGTTATACGCACTTACCCTAATTTTGTAATTGTAGGGTGATTGTGAGATTAAATGGAGGACCTACAGTTTAACGTGGAGTCCGAACCGCGGTGGAGACCTGACATTCCTCACATTCACAAGATGTGATTAATACACGTCTTGTCAGAGGGGAAGGAAGGGTTGGTAATCAGATAAAATCTGTGCCGGGACTGAGATTGAACCCCGACCCAACACAGAAGTCCGACCCTTACCTCTAGACCGCCAGGTCACCCCGTAGTGTAAAGTGGTCCAGACCCAAAATAAATCTTCTAGCCTGATCCCAAAAACCCTTTATAAAAGAAAATTATTATAATAAATGATCTTAAATTAATAAAACTAATAACGAACTTTATGGCCACCTGTACCTAAAGCCTTTGGCGATATTTTTTCCTTTAAGAGGAAGTGTATCCTCATTTGCATGGAGGAAGTGTAGAAAATCATTTAGTAAAAACCCTCCTTAGTGGACCCGATCCATTCCCGATCTTCTAGTCATTGGAAATTTCCCCACTATGCAACAATGACGCCTTAGACCATTCGTCCACCGAAGCGGATAGTACACCTTGATCTAGAGATGAGAAAGGGTAGAAATTTGAAGAAATTTCTTCGCATTTTTTTATGGAGGGATAGAAAATTGTTTAATGAAAAACCACCCCAAGTTTATCTGGCCCAAATTCGATCTACAACATCCCCGTCACCTACAAACCATCCCAGATGCGCTTGACGTTTGGTACGCGTGTCTACCAATGCGGGTGACCGTTAATTCAACAAAATTAAACTTCTTCTCCTCCAACAGAAAAGTAATGGTCAAAACAGACAGACGAAAATTTTTGACCGTGCTACTTATTCATCACGTGTTTCTAAAGAACGGGCAATACGTTTGGCGCATCTCTTTGAGCGCCACATACTTTGGTTTCTCTCCCCGGGAGTATTAGTCTCTGTCAAAAATACACCCAACAGACACACACAGCTGTATGTGGATAAATCCTCGGAAAATTTTGAAACTTGAAAACATTTGATATTGTATAGTAAATATGACGCGATATCAACTCAGACAGAGAGGGTTATCAATTTGTTCACCCTCTCTTCATCTAATCTGTGTGTTTTTCTCTCCACTGATCGTCCTTCGTTGTCAGCCCGTGCAAAATCCCCGGGGGTAAGCCTTTGTCGTCATGTGGCTCGGCTTTACATCCTTAATGAGGGGGAAATTGGGAACTTTGGGCTTTGCACACACAGGGGACAGCTCCTGGGGGAAGAAGAGTCGGTTGACGGAGCGGACACTTTTTTAAATTTTTTATTGTTCACTTTAAATTTTAGTACTGGCTATGAAGGACTTTTTAAGGGTCTTTGTTACAGTTATAAAAACTTTGGTTTTTGATTTTTTTTAAAGTTTTGGTGTTAAAAAAAATATATTTTTGTGACTTTAAGGGGATGGAAGGGAATGCGAGAAAAAGCCAACGTTTTCTTATGTTTTTATGGCAATAATAAATTACATTTTGATCAGTACAAAAATAGAATTTTAAATTTATTTACATAGCGACCCCAAAATTTCTTTAATATTTGTCAAGGGTGTCCGGAAATTTTAAAGACACTTTTTATCTTAATTTAAAAAGTTCTCATCTAATGCGCAATGCTCAGATGGATATTATATAACTATTTGTATGAAAATGTGAAGAAAATGAAACTATTTTTTTTATTGGGGCAATATTTATCTATCTTAGCCAAAACAGTTTTTCATAAAAACGGCACAAACACTAGACTTTTAGAGATTCCTTTCCCTCCCACCTTAAAGCCCGTCCAACTCCACGGATAGTACTAAATTTAAAAAGGTAAGGCTCGGGCCCGAAGTCCCTTGTGGTGCAGTTATATGTAATCTACTTTAAAAAACACTATAAAACACAAAACAGTAAGGAAAAAGAAATCTAAATCCAAAACTGTTACTTAAGTAGACGTGTTGGGGTCAAGATCACTCCAGGGTTTTAAAAACAATCCACATTTTATTGTCAAGGTCAAGTAAAAGATTAAACACGGGGGGGAGGGGGAAAATTCAGCAAACTTAACATGTTTTATTAGGTGTTAAACAGAGAGAAGACTTTTCAGTCTCATGAATAAATTACAGCTATGCTTGGGGGTTATCTTAAACCTCACATGGCTATTTATGAATTAAACGAAGTTTTCCCCGAAAAAAAAAACAATTTCCCTGCTATTTGTCAAGTAAAACACTCTTCAAATATACATTTTAAATAAACTTTGAGTTTTCAAAATTCAGCCATTAGTAAACTACCCTTAATTAAAAGACTAAAATCAAACTTAAATAGATGCTCCAAAGAATGAACATATCATCTACTAGTCCCTTCCCCGTAAAAAAATAGTGTACAGAAATCCTGTAAAACAAAGCTTCAAATCATCCATCAAGTCAATATAAAAACAAAACTTTTTTACTTTTTTTTTTTTGAAAATTCAGTCCTACCATCACTGTATTGACCCTCCCTCTTTTTATCCCTCCTCCTATTTTCATCTCATTCCTCTTTCTCACCCTAACCCCCCGCACCCTCACCAAACCCATTTCCCCTTCAACAACTTTTTTTTTCCAACGACTATATAATATACTACTATCGACATGTTTATGAAGAATAAATTAAATAAATAAATTTTTAAATAAAATATAGCCTATGTTACTCGCTGATAATGTAGCTTTATATTGGTGAAATAATTTTTAAAATCGGTCCAGTAGTTTTGAGTTTATCCATTACAAACAAAAACAAAAAACAATAAATCAAATCTTTCCTCTTTATAATATTAGTATAGATATATATCAAGTTTGAACAAAATGAATTTTACTATTTCGATTGTGTTTAGTCACAGGCTCAGACAAACAGACAGACATAATTGTAATACTATACTACACTTTTTGGGTTCGGGAGCATATAAAACGTTAAGATTCACGTAAAATTTTGTTGTTTATAAAAAAAATTTAATTTTTAAAGGGAAATAACATCATATTCTACCTCTTTAAAACTAAAGCGTTTTAACAACAGGCTCTAAAAGAGGCTTAGCTTTTGAAAAATGACACTTTTTAGTTACAATGAAAAATACAAACGTATTTTCTCTTCTGTTAAAAAAAAATTGGGTCAATTTCATTTACCCTGGTTGCCCTGGTGGTTGGGGGTTTAAGGTGTCATCCCTTCTGGGGCTGGGGCCCGGGGGTTAAAATCCCCCGGTCCCGGCACAGGTTTATCTGTTTGTCAAAATTTTCCTTCACCTCTGACAAGACGGTATTAATCACAACTTGTGAATGTGGGGAATGCCAGGCCTCCACCGTGGTTCGGTTTCCCCGTTAAACTGAAATTCTCTATTTCATCTCACAACCACCTACCCATTACCTATTAGGTAAATGCGTATAACCCCAAAGGGGGTAAGATGGGTGCTAATTTAAAAAAATAATTAAAAATAATAATAATAATAATAATAATTTAAAAATAAACTTTATCTTGGGTTTTCTGATGATGGAGGTCATAACCTGGATTTTCCCGTGGATGACTAAGCTGCTTTTTTTCCAAACGGGTTTCCCTTCTTTCTACACGAAATTCTGATAATTTTGTTTAGATTTTTACATTCCTTTTTCCTACACCCTTAGTGTAATATCCACAAGCGATTTCCCTACACTTTTCCCTTCCCCACATTATAAGACTTTAAAAGATTCGTTTCTTTAATGTTAGGCGTTTAGAGAAAAAACAAGTGAATCCTTTATAAATGACCATTTTTGGGTATGAACCCCTTTTTAAAAATGTCATACAGCCAAGAAAAATATGGATGGGTGTAAGTAGTAATATTTGTAGGTTTTTCAAATAAGAAATGGCACTTTTAGAACGAAATTTTTGTTCAATGATCTTTGGAAAATTTAAAATTGTTTTTTTTTGGTTGGAAAGAACAGTAGAGAAGATTCAAAATTATTTATTTTTGGGACAACATTGAAAACTTTTTTATATTTATTTGTGTTTTTTTTTTTGGTTTTTGATAATTTATCAAAAGGACAGTGCAATAGATGTCTTGATGTAATGAATATATTAAAATTATTTTAGTAACTTTAGTAACTAACTTTATGTTCTTCCTACTAAAATCATACTATAGTTGGGGGACTCAATTTAAGTACATGTTAAGCTCTAACATACAACTTTACTCCGGCCTTAGGGCTCGGCCAGATCTTGCAAGGTGTGAGCGAACCCCTGGGTGGGCCAACTGGCGAACACGTGATTAATAAGATAGCTCTCGATAGTTGTTTTAACAAGGAGGCAAAGGTTCGAATCTTGGCTCAAGTGAACTGAGGGTGGTTTTTAACAAGTGATTTATTTGTTGTGGTTTTCTTATCCTCCCTCTATTCTAATAATGATTCTTATTTGTAAAGACCTACTTTGATTATAATATTGAAGTATTTGAACATATCAGTTTTACATATATATGGGTATGGTATTATGATCTACCAATTAAATTAGGCCGTTAGTAGAGAGTGTAGTAAGCCTTGCGATAGTAATTAAAAATGTTAAAAAGAGAAGTTTTCCTAGCACTCAATGAATCAATACACAATAATGTTGCCGAGCGCCTGTAAGCTAGACTGTACCAGAACGAGTTGCGCGCGCTTGAAAAATAATAACCAGTTCTCTTTTTAAAGCGCGCGCGCTCAGTTGCTCAGTCGCTCGCTCCAACTCTCATTACAACCAAGTGTTCTATTTTATATTTTTAGTCGCTCGCTCTTCCACCTCTCATTACAACCAAAGTGTTCTATTTTATATTTTAGTCACTCGCCCGTCTGGCCCTCTCATTACAACCAAAGTGTTCTATTTTATATTTTAGTCGCTCGCTCCACCACCTCTCATTACAACCAAAGTGTTCTATTTTATATTTTAGTCACTCGCTCCAGTCTGGCCACCTCTCATTACAATCAATGTGTTCTATTTTATATTTTAGTCACTCGCTCCAGTCTGGCCACCTCTCATTACAAACCAATGTGTTCTATTTTATATTTTAGTCGCTCGTGCGCTCGCTCGCCCAGTATGGCCGTCCCCTCGGCTATTAGGCTCAAACCTAACAAGCATGGACTATCAATCCATTTTGAACAATATCCTTGTCTAAGAAGTTACCGTGATAGACACTAACACAGATGGCTATCATGTGTTAGTCCTAAAAGGAGTTACATGATACAAAAGTGGGAACCTGAACTTTGCTGTATATTTCAATTTCATTTATTCTTGTATGTAGTGCCTTTTAGCTTAATATAGTTTTTTTTGTGTGTACGGGCTAAATGCATTTAGCACGTTACAACATTAGTTCTTGTTATAACTGGACATCAAATAATAAATGAGTTGCCGGGGTTCAATCCTCGGTCCGGCACAGATTTATCTGATTTCCAAACCCTTCCTTACACCTCTGACAAGACATATTGTGAATATGTGGAATGCCAGGCCTCCACCGTGATTCGGATTCCACGTTAAAAACTGTAGGTCCTTCATTTCATCTCAAAATTTCACCCTGCCATTACACATTAGTGTAAGTGCGTTATAAACCCGAACGGGTAGTAAGACCCCGGTGCTAAATAATAAATAATAATAATAATATAATAATAAAATAATAAATGAGTTTTTATAACTTAGAGAAAAAGCAATACAAAATATTACTTTGAAATTAAAAACACATTTATTTTGTAAGCAGATATGCATAAAACAACAGAAACCCATTTGTATTACATCATTAACGGCAATAGTTTTGTCTTGTTCGCTATAATAATCTATGAAGGAATGCAGCCTTTTGGACGCTCTCATTTGTAGAGAATTTTTTTTGTGAGCCACAGAATCCGTTTTCACAAAAATAAACAATACAAAGGTTTATTTTCATAGGTTCGTGTTTCAATAATTTAAAACTGGTTAAATAAAATAAATGGTACGAAACATCCGCACGGAATTTTCTTACTCCAATTGTTTGAAAATGGAAATATTCACTCAAAGCTCGTAATATAATTAGATTAAAAAAGATTATATACACTAGCAAACACAAGCAAAAATTTGCGTTTATACTTACGTTAAACATTTTTGATCCCGGAATTAAATGTTATGATCTTCTTTTAAAGAATTAAAGTCTTCCCTAGTATATTTTGACAAAAAAAAAAATCAACATGGGGTCCACAAGGATCAATACTTCGTATTAAAATTTTGATTTTGGTTGAAATTTTCTATATTTTATTAGGGGTTTTCACATCTTATGGTTATCGTATTTTTATTTGATTCTTATATTTTTAAATTTAGACCAATAAAAAAGGTTTCAAGTATTGACTATTGAGTCTAAAATAATAAAGATAGATCATTGCTATACAAATGTTTTCTCTAAGAGATTGAAGATAAAAGAACATCAACTTTTTGAGAGACTTACTTATCTACCTATTATATTGAATTAGAGAATGATTGCATTAAAACAATGTAGTATCTCTTGTGACGTTTGTCACAGACATAATGCAAACATGGACGATCTGGCTCACCTGATCTGGTCCCCTTTGACTGGGCTGGATCTCGACTTCATGAAACACGCGCACTCAACTCCACTCAACATCACGCGGTCTTTACTGACCGCCCGTGGCTCGAGGCCCGATTAGAGCAAGACTCGGACAATTGAACATCAAGATGCGCTAACCCGTATGCGCCAACGGTTGTGTTCGAGTGAAACAAGACTCACCCCACCGGCGCGTGATTTGAAATTATCACGAGAATAATCGAGAATTCTGTCGAAGCAACGTACACCCCTCTCCCTTCGTCCCAGTGTGATTCCCGCCGTTTGTGAACACGTTGATTGACTTTGTACAGTATATAACGGCTGGACTGTGTAGTGATGTCACTCATTTCTCTGCACTCGATTAGGTGAGACACTTGTCTTAGATTTAGACGTAGGTCGTTGTTCGACGTTTTCTAAATTATGTTTGGGTTAAATTGTTCAAATTTAAGTTTCAACTTAAATATAAATCATGATTACTAATAGCTATATTTTTTCTGAGACTGCAGGATTTGCCTGTCAGCCATTATGGTTTATGCGCTAGCTTTTTTCTTTGTACTTAACGTTGTGTCCGCCTCACGGACGGGTTGGAACTTTTGCATGGCGCCACCTTGGGGCGCTAATTATTTCTGTTTAACGTGTAACTTATTTTAAAATAGTTGTTCTGCTTGCTAAAGTTAAAGATTTTACGATTGTGATTCTTTTTAAATTGTTACTCAACTCGGGGGCGCGAGCCCGTGCACCCAGCACATTGGTCATTACAATAATAATAATTAGATTGAACTAATTTGATTGGGATCTATTGTAAACAGGTTAGGTTTAGGTAAATCATTTTCTCTGTCGCGCCTTACAATGGCAGTCTATTATAAAACTTCATACTTATGTCAATATAGTGTCGGCATCGCCCGGTCGTGTAGACCTATACATATTACTTGTATTTAACTTTCCTGCTAGGTTAGTCGCCTTCTGCGAGGGTCAATTTAATTATGACTACGTTGGTATTAATCATTCTGTTTTCTCTTAACGACTTGGGGTCTTGCCCCTTTATTTATTGTTTACTTCGGCCCTTATCGGCCAGTCACTCGACTTTCCTAGAGTGCCTCGCTCTTGTATGTCTGCTAGTTGTTTGTAGAATAAAATAAACTCTCTTGTAACTTACCTACCCTTTATTTACTGTAATTTGAACCTATCAAATCATATGAAGGGGGGGGGGGGGGGTTACAGTAGTGGGGGGGGGTCGTTTCAGATCAGTCATTTATACATAAAACTGCCTATATGTCAGAGCGTTTATATCGAAAACGTTCTATATTTGGGGGGTCGTTTCGGATCAGTCATTTATACATAAAACTGCCTATATGTCAGAGCGTTTATATCGAAAACGGTCTATATTTGGGGTTTGTTTTTTACCTCTCCCGCCCCTTTTCCCTCCTCCCTCAGAGCCGGTGGTTATTTTTGATTAATTATCGTTAATTAAATATTGTTAATTTGGGAGGATAGAGGCGTTGGAGTTATTATTTGGGA